>CALNHX010006930.1:0-79693 GCA_940337035.1 Agriotes lineatus
CTGGCGAGGGAAGTTCTTTACCCTTTACAGATCTTTATTTTGGTTGTAGTCATTGTTTACAAGCATCCTTTTAACAATGTTTCTTTTGTTCTTTCTTTCTTGTCCTTGAGTCTTCTCGATTTCCTTTTCGTGAATGCTTCTGGCACGTCCGTTGTTAAACTGGGTAAAAATAGATAATCGGGAAAAATTTTGGCGTTTAATGGCGATATTCCTGTGGCACGAAACGCAGTAGTCGTAATTTCAAGAGTAGCTGTTCTTTCATAAGCATAATTGAAAAGTTTAGATACCTGATAAATGGTGACTGTATGGCCGGGATTTTCTTTTAACCAATGGGTAACTGCTTGGTTGTAATATTTGTGAAGACGACAACTGTTATGTACGCCCCTCTCGTTGAACTTGTAATGGCACTCACTGGTTTTTTGCTTTTTTGAGCAAACACTTTTAGCAGAACTTGCACTGTGGTCAGCGCTGATTCATCCATATTAAAAATCATTGTGGTATCAATTTTGTTCTCGTTGATGACTTGTTCCAGCTTGGTGAAAAATGCATGTACCTGGCGCTTATTAAATGCCTCAGCTTTGGCAAGCGACGTGGCTTCTGGAAGAAGCAATGAAAATTGAGAATTACGTTGACGAAAACTGTGAAGTCACCCCTTTCCAGCCATCCTCGTTTTTTGTTAAAAGGGTGTTTGATCTTCATTTTTTCAACAACTTCATACGAGGTTCTAAGTCCAGCATAAGATTCACAATTGCAGCTTCAAGGTCTCTGTTTCATATACAGGGTGATTCATAACCAGTTGAACAAAATGAACAGGCATGTACAGCATCATGTTCTGGTTAAAAAATGCCAAATAAAATTTTTGCCGATCGGTTTTTGTTTCGGAGTTATTAGACCTCAAAGTATCCGGTTACGAATTTAATTTTTAACTTAAATAATACCAGGCCATGATTTATGTGACATAAAAAGTTTATTAAATGTCAACTTCAACTTTTTATGTCACATAAATCATGGCCTGGTATTATTTCGCATTTTTTAACCAGAACATGATGCTGTACACGCCTGTTCATTTTGTTCAACCAGTTATGAATCACCCTGTATATTAGAGTACCTGTATACATGGTGATTCATAACTGGTTGAACAAAATAAACAGGTGTTTACAGCATTATGTTCTGGTTAAAAAATGCAAAATAAAATTTTTGCCGATCGTCTTTTGTTTCTGAGTTATTAGACCTCAAAGTTTCCGGTTATCTCAGTATCCATGTCTCACTCGCGAACAACACAATCGGCCGCACCACTGTCTTATATACACGTATTTTTAACGCTCTATATATGCTTTTACTTTTGAACATATTACTGAGCGCTAATTTCCTCCGTTGTTCCTGGATTTCTTGTCACTGTTGCTCCTAGATACTTGAAAGTTGCCACTTCATCAAACGAGTACGTTCTTTCTTGCTGTGTTTTTACTATAAGTTTGCTCCCTTCGGTATAATGCTTGTTTGTCCACGACATAAACTTTGTGTTTTTTTCATTTATTTGCAGTCCTACTTTTTGGGCTGCTTTCACCAGCCTCTGGGTGACTTCTCTTAGCTTCTTTTTTGTTCTTGCTAATATAGCAGTATCATCCGCATAGGCGTGGCACTGATGTTTTTTGTGGTTTAACAAACCTGACCTATTAATACCTGCGTTTCTGATCACTTTCTCCAGTATGATATTAAATAATATTGAGGACAGCCGGTCCCCTTGACGTAGTCCGTCTTTAACCGGGAAACTGTTTGAAATTTTCCCTTTAGCCTTTATCCTATCTTCCGTGTTCCTTAGCGTTACCTGTACCATGCTTATCAATTTCCTGCTAATTCCAAGTTCCCTCATAGCACTATATAATTCCCTTCTTTTCACTCTATCATAGGCTTGCTTGAAGTCGATGTATGGTATGTAGGTTTCTAGTTGGTGTTCGAGACTTTCCGCCTGTATTTCCTTTAGAACAAATATTTGGTCCACCCCCCTCTTCCATTTCTGAAACCGCTCTGATATTCTCCGACTATTGTTTCCATTTCTTTGTTAAGTCTAATCTTAATCGTTGTTGCTAGCACCTTGTATGCAGTATTGAGTAGCGCTATGCCCCTGTAATTTTCGCATTGTAAAGGATCACCCTGTTTTATTATAGGGCACAGTATTGCTTCTGACCATCCTGTAGGCATTTTTTTCCTGCGTCCATATTTTTGTAATTAATGAGTGCATTCTTTCTATTAACGTCTCCCCTCCACATTTAAGCCATTCAGTGACAATACCATCGATTCCTGCACTCTTGTTTTGTTTCAGTTCTTTTATTATGCTTTCTGTTTCTTGTAGTTTTGGCATATCTTCACTTAGCGCATGATCCCACATCTCTTGTCCTCCGTCCGTGGTATCTCCCTCGTCGCTGACACCATTCATTATCTCATCAAAGTGTTGAATCCACCTTTCTAGTATGTCGTCCCCATTTGTTAATATGTTCCCTTCTTTATTCTTGCAGAAAGTGCTGTTCGGGTGGTATCCTGTCCTTTCTCTTCTAATCCCCGCGTATAGCGCCCTAACTTCTTTGTTTTTACAATCTTGCTCTATTTTATTTATTAACGTTTCTTGGAATTTTCTTTTCTTTTCTCTGATGATTTTTGTTTTGCCATTGCGGACAGCTCCATGTCGGCATCATTCCAAGCTCCACTATTTATCATTTTTTTATATGAATAAACCATCTGAAAAAAATCTGTTAAAACACTGAATGAAACAGGCAGGCAAAATGACATACTAATTTATTTTACCCGCCATTATACTGTCGTTTCGCCCGTCGTAATACTTTTCTAAAATTTGGTTTAAAAATTGCTTAAATTACAATTAAATTTTAAAAACGTGTAATTAATTTATAGTGTTTAACTGTGGTCAAGGCAATGTCCCCAAACTGTAGTATAAATAAATATGAAGCAGTTTAATAATATTGCAAAATGGTACTTAAATTGAATGTCAAGACGCGGCAACCACAATAAATTTTCCCGATGCAAGTGGGACTCATACTGCTACTAGATTTGGCATAATAAAAAAAAGTCATTATGCTCGCTTCTCCCCTATTGATGTGAGATACATGATTTTCCAGTTGAATTCCTATAAAATGTTTTTTTATATAATGTAGTAGGGAAGTTCAAAACAAATTTGTTACTAATTATAAGATCACTGTAAAAGGAAGTTGTGTGTGCGTATTACACCAAATTTTTTTTCTTGCATACTTCCACTAGTGATTATACAATACTTCTCATTAATTTTGGTAACAGCTTCTAGTTTAACTTTTTATTTCAACTGTTGTTTTAAAAAGGACTCCATTGCAATTTTCAATGTTTTTCCTTCTTTTTCTTTTGTATTTGCTCAAGTTATTAGAAGTTGCTTCTTTTGCTTTTCTTATTCCATACATTTGTAATTGCGTTCCATATTATCTAATCTTTAAAAAATTTTATGCGTATTTTCTTGTTCTAGCTTTAGCTCAACATTTTCTTGTTTTAAGGCGCACACCTCTTTAATATTGCTATGGTTTTAAGCCCTACCAATCAACTGTTAGCATTGTCAAATTAATGGACATTTCATGACAGCTCAGAGTGAGATATTTTATATAACTGCAAAACTAAAACTTGAATAATGAATACATTTGTAATGAGATGCTCGTAATTGCAGAATAATTAATTAATTAACGCAGTAAGCAAAGCTCAATTCGAACAGGGATCTAAGTTGAATGTAAGTTCAGTTAATTGATTAGGTTTGGGCTAAAGTAAATGCCAAGCTGAATGAAATTTAATAATTACAAGATGTTGCAAACGCAAGGGAATGAAGCGTAGAATTCAGGTACAGTTTAATAGTGAAATCCAGTCAGGGTTTTATAAGAAAGGTAATTGAAAGATAGATAAGCTTATAAACATGCAATGAGCAGATAAAAATGAAGGCATTAAAGCATTTGAAGGAAACCGTAAGAATCAAAAGGCAAGGGTTATAGAAAGTGCAGAAAAGGAGACAGCAAATGAACTTAAAAATGTGTGGAAAACAAAACAGTGAATTCAAAGGAAGCCAGTGCAGGAAATGCGCGAATTAAATACTCTAATTAGTGCAGTGACATGTGAATATTTAAACGCAAATTAAAAAGACGTGCAGTGACAAATAGACACGCAAAATTAGTATAAATGTAAACAATTATTTTAGATGTAATATTAGTGTACAAAATCCTAGTTTTAAGTAGAATTTATTGTTAAAAGTCAGTATTTTGAAATATGTTAACATCCGCAATTAATTTGAAACTAACTAGCTTTTGTTTATAACAAGGGGGAAGACAAATGAATAAATTAATGGCTTGACGTGTGAAATTGTGCTCTGTAGATAAATTAAAATTTCTGATATTAAAAATACAAGTCTGAAACTTTACCAGTGTGTTGAGCAAATTTTTGTGTCCATGTGGTATTATTTTTATCAAAATCTGCCACCAAAAATTGTTGAGGTGTCCGATGCTGTGTGACATAACCTCAATCCGAAGCAGCCTTAGTTACGACAGCTACGAGGAGGTCTACCAGTCTAGCCAGCCCATTGGGGAAAACACCAGTGCCATTCAGCAGCCCGTGGGATACGTGCCCGTGCCTAAACAACACGATCCGTACCATAGCAGCCCCATAACGATGTCAGCATAGCCTACGAACATCCTGATATAAGATCGGCTAGTGCAGGTACTCTAAATCCTAAAAATAATTAAGTGAGCACCAGGAGATTCATGCATGCGTAAGAAGAGCAATACTCAATGCAATCCAGGCCAGTTCCATCGCCGTATGAGTGACTCGAGTCTGCCAGGAAGCTCAAAATCCATTATTTGAGGTTATCCGTTAGTGTGATCCAGACCTACGCCAAAATAAACAATTGGGAGATAGACGCGGGCCCCATAAACAAATGCTAGAAACCAATGAGGATTAATGCCGCGAAAACAAACTAATTTAAATAGTTACCAATAGAACTGTGATCGATTTCGCTTGTTTTGTTTATTCAATTTTACGCGATCTTGCAAACGGCGTTCATTTTGGCTTATATTTGACCCAATTTCAGTTTTCGATTGTGCGCGGTTAAGCGTATGCGGAGACCGATCCGTATTTAATAATTTTAATAAATTATGCATTTAGGGTGGACCCAACCGAGACGAGTCTGTGCTTTATCAATTTGAGCTAGCGTATTATTGGATTAATTGCAGATAAATAAAATATTATAAAGGGCATACAACTATTTATTTTTATCTATCAATTTACAAGTAACTTTTAATCAACCTAAGATTTGATAACACGAATACGAAAAATATTTGCGTGGTACCCTTATTTAAAAATTAAATTAATAACATATTACAACACTAATTAGACATACCATTGCAATATATGTCTTGTGATCTTTTTTAAAATCTGTTAGCTCCTCTTTAGTTTTCTGCATTTCTTTTTGGTGTTCTTTTTGATCTCGTCACAATTCTTTCACTTCTGCCATCATTTCTCTAATCATTTTCATGAGTTTGCCCTTTGCAGACTTTACAGATTTGTCTAGTGATCTATAGTCGAAATATTACCCCAGCGGAAAAAACAACTGCCTATCTCTAATTTTAGTTACTAAACGTACGTGTATTATTAATTCATCAAATATCACAGTTTTGATAACAAATTATATCCTGACATTTGTATAACCTCAAAAAAATACAATAAAGTTGTAACTTGACAAAAAGTGCGAATTAAAAATTAATGTGTTCTACTTTGTTTTTAATTGTGATACTACTAAATACCAATAAAATTATATCTGTACTTTTTGGCTTTCAAAATGCTCTGATTAATCAATTTAAGAGGTTTCACCGAACAGGTGAACTCTGGAAACTCTTGTTTTAGTTGTTCATGTATATATTGTGTATGGACTGGTTTTCGGTCAGCACACATTTTATATATAATGTCAAGAAAATGGTTTAGCTTCCAAGGATCGATTTTAGTTTTGGCAACAGCAACTTTCTGCAACATATTTTCTGTAAATACTTTTATCGGAAGCTCTCCATCCTTTCTTCACTTTGTATAAAGTACTCTTCGCAAATTTTAATGCTTTTGAAGCGTTTTCAATTGCTCGATGTTGATTACCTTCTTCATTTTCAAAGTATTTTATAACATTTAAAATAAGTGTTTTCGATTCATCCGAAATTCCTTTCATTTTCAAATGAAAATGGAAATACTGACAGAGTCAAACTGACAATTGTCGTTAATTATTTTAAGTTACGACAATCAGTTGTTCTGGTGATTTTTTGTTTCACTCAGTTCAGGTAAGATGAAAAGAGATAACATTTTCTAGTGGGGTAAAAATTTTATAGCTGTCTTTTTGCTTCTAGTGAAAGTTTCAATTTCTACTTCGATCTTTCTTTTTCCATCTGTAGTTGACAACTCCTCGCTCTCACTGTAATATCGACTTGGTTGTTTAAAATGTACCATCTCTTCAATGTGGTACTTTACCCCCTTACTGTATGCTACTCTCTGTACAAGAAGTTGGTAAAAGAGCTTGTACCTGGATCCACTCAGAGGTCACGGCCCTTATCACTACTCTTATCATACTTACAATGCAATTTGAATATAGCAAAAGAGTAACTGTTAAATCTAATCTGACCTGCTTCTCATGCTTTTGCACCTGCGGTTTTCTTAGTTACTCCACTACACATTCACCAACTTTGATGAATTGATTCACATATGAATTTAGTTTTGAAATATTCATCTGGATTATTTTAAATGGAACACCCTGTATATCTGAATTTTTTAAAATCCCTTTTAATGATCTCTTTTCTCATACCTCACACATCTCTCTGCACAATAAGCCTTTTAGGTTGCAGTATCCTTAGAATTGGTAGGGAAACAGGCATTGAAGAGGAAAAAAAAATGTTTTTTTTCTATTTTGTCTTTAGAATAACTCCATTCTAGCACCCATATGACGTCATTTGGGTGCTAGAATGGAGTTATCCTAAACGAAAAATAGGAAACATTTTTATTTTTTAATTGATAAAATGATATAAAGCGGCAAAATAGAAAAAATCATATAAAACACTCGTTGCAGAAGGTCCTTCAAGCACTCATTTGTTCCTCAACTCGCCTCTATGCGGCTCGTTTCGGAATTTAAAATTCGTAGTTGAATAGATAGATGCCTTCTGCAACTTGTATTTTAATATACTATTCTGTGTTCAAATTCGCATACCTGAAAAACAGTTGAATTTAGGGGTATGAAAAGAAAGCTCATTACAAGAACTTTTCAAAAATACGAAAATATACAGGGTGTTCCATTAAAAAGAATCTGAAATGATTAAATTTGCAAATTTTGAGCATCAGATCCACTATTTTACACTTGAAAGTTAAACCCATACAACTTGGTATTAAAATGATTAATATTTTAATACAAAACTTTACTTGTAGGACATTCTGTTTTAGAAAAAGTAAATTTGGCTTGTCACAAGCTTTTAGGCCACTCTGTAATAAAAAATATCATACTAAGGTGCACGCACTATCTTTGTACCTACAACTTTTATATAAGAAAATTTGATATAACTCTCATAATTTTAGATATATCTTCCACTCTCCTATTGTTGCCGAACCCTGTATATGGAGAAGGGTTTTAGAAAGTTAATTTATTTGTCACAGCAGAAATATTAAGTTACTAATACTCCTCTGTCTTTATATTTTATTTTTAGTAAAAATAAACATTTAATAAACTGCTATCTAAATTGACTGCGTAAAACCAAATTGTTTATTTTTAAATTCTGAAGATGAAATTGCATTCGCTCACACTAACTCTTTTTGGTACCAGAAATGCCCGAGGGCCGTCTATACTCAGCACCGAGCCACATCGCAGCGTCAGTGCCCATAGAAACAAGCATACTCAGCAACGGCAACCATATCACCGCGGTGCCAGAGCAGCCTGTAACGACGCCCATCAGCAGGTTCTACCCATATCAGCGCCGCGTGCAGCCCAAGTCAGCCCCCGCGATGGGTGCCACGGACAGCAAACCCTCGGACACCAAGCTCAACAACCTGTTCGAGCTCTACAAGGACGAGCACGAGGACGCGATCCTCGCGGAAGGCATCGAGCAGCTGTGCAAGGACCTGCAGGTCTCCCCTGACGAGTTCAAGGTGCTAGTGTTCGCGTGGAAGCTGCAGGCCGAGCAGATGTGCCGGTTCTCGCGGCCCGAGTTCGTGAAGGGGCTCCGGAGCATGCGGGCCGACTCGGTTAAAAGCATCCAGGCACGGCTCCCCGAACTCGTCAACGAGGTCGGCAACGACCCGGAACTGTTCAAAGATTTGTACAGGTTTACGTTCAAGTTCGGGCTGGACTCGGCCACGGGCCAGCGCATTCTGCCCTCGGACATGGCCGTCGTGCTGTGGCGGCTCGTGTTCACCGCGCGGGAGCCCCCCATTTTGCACCGGTGGCTCAACTTTCTCGAAAAGCACCCCCTCATCCGGGGCATCCCTCGTGACACGTGGAACATGTTCCTTAACTTCGCCGAGGCCGTCGGCAGTGATCTCAGCTCGTACGACGACACCGAGGCCTGGCCTAGCCTCTTTGACGACTTCGTCGAATATGAGAACGACCACACGAACCAGAACATTTCCAAGGACAAGGAGTGCGAAGAGTTCCTCATTAAGCATAGCGAATGATCGATGGGACTCGGTTAGGTGTTTTTTTCGTGACGAAACTGCCTACGTTTTCTAAAGCTGCAGCTGTTCAAATTAGGGCTGTCGATGCAAATGGATAAAGCTGGCTAACTGGTTAATTTCTACTAAATTATTCTAGCTGACCGGCTACAAAATAACCGAAATTACTTCTGGTGTGGTTGTTAACACGTAGATTAATTTCGTTAATATTAAAGAAATCTCAAAGTAATTGCCTTTAAAATGTTTATAAATTCACCACTGTTATATATTATAGGTGTCTCAAATTTATCTGCAGCTTGGTTTCATTAAAATTCGAGAAGAGCAACCACGGCTTTACTTAGTTAAAAATGAATCAAAAATTGTCCACTTAGCCAGAATCAAAGAATTATAAATGTCCACAGCCCTAGTTCAAATATCACTTGTCAGTCAGGTACAAATTTGAGCCGAGATGAAATGATATTCGATATTTTTAATATTACGACGTATTTTTATGGAATTATCGGTGTGCTTTGGATGTATTGTACAGAAAACAGATCTACTTTCGAAGAGAATTATCAAGTAACTTTAACAAATCAAAACTGGAGCCTAGGGGTTTTGGCGATCCGGCCCTAATGAATTCGGTTTGTAGATGTGATTTATTTATCGTTATGTATAGTTTAATTTGTGTCATAATTTATATACCTTTGTTGTGTAATCCCTTCCGAGTTTGTGGATAAGGGTTGGCTGTGATATCGATTGTTAAGTTGCAAACGCTGCAGCTTATAAACTGTGTCGAGGATAAGAAAACAAGTGAAAGTGTTGCCAATTAATTTTGCAGTCTTCATTGCATTTGATTGGCAAAGTGTCAAGTCTTAGGGACATTTGCTTAGCATCTAGTGGCGCTATAGAGTATTAAATTTGTACTAACAGAATGTATGACTTTTAATTTCCCAGTTTTCAAATATACAGTGTCTTTAGAAGAAGCACCCCATGCATGGAAGGCTTGTAAAGACTCGAGGAGAGAAACTCGGTTAAGTTAAAAGAAATGTACTGTTAGATCCACATTCAAATTTTGTTTTATTATTGGTTTACACAAGTATTTTATTTGAAGCATAGTAACTATGATGCATCAGGTAGAACCGTTTTTCTTATTTTCAATGATACAGGTTTTTCATGGACTCAGTTTTCGATATAGGAATTAGAAGTGGAAAGCTGTACATTTAGGCTACGAAAATATATTTGAAAAAACAAAAGAAATGAACACCACCGGACTTTCCCATACTGTAAGTATCAATTCAGAATTGAGATTCTTTTGTGGATAGATGCTGGATTTATGTGCATGGTCTATAGCTCAAAGTGGACTGATTTTGCTCATATTTTATATTGAGAAGTATAACTATTGTCCTACGTAGAAATAGTTCTTATTTAGCAGTGTCTCTGATAACAGACCTAGAACAATTTTTATTCAAAAATCAAGTATACCATTGATATTTACTTACGAAAACTGTAGTTTACCAAAGAAGGGCGTTACCAATTGTCAATATTAGAATTAAATTTCAGCTTAGACCACGTCGTCTTTGTAGATAAACACCCAGCATTTGTTGGCTTAATGTGCCTAACACCCTGTGAACTCAAGCAAGGGTTTGTGTAACGGTTATGTTCTTTGGTGGCTCGTGAACTCTTACAAGCCACCCATGATTTGGTCCGTGTTATTCGAGTACCTTGTGAACAAGAATACTTAGGCATATTTGGCTTTTTTACTGTTTGTGCACCCATATAGACTAGGCCAAATATGCCTAGGTATCCTTGTTCACAAGTCTAGTCTATAGACTTGTGAACAAGGAAACTTAGGCTTGTCAATAGACTTGTGAACAGGGATACTTAGGCATATTTGGCCTTTTTACTGTTTGTGCACCCATATAGACTAGGCAAAATATGCCTAAGTATCCTTGTTCACAAGTCTAGTCTATAGACTTATGAACAAGGGTACTTAGGCTTGTCTATAGACATGTAAACAGCGTTACTTAGACATATTTGGCCTTTTTACTGTTTGTGCACCCATATAGACCTGTGTATAGACTTTCTATGTGGGTGCACAAACAGTAAATAGGCCAAATATGCCTAGGTATCTTTGGTCACAAGTCTAGTCTATAGACTTGTGAGCATGGAAACTTAGGCTTGTCTATAGACTTGTGAGCATGGAAACTTAGGCTTGTCTATAGACTAGTCTATACTATAGACTAGTCTATAGACTTGTGAACAGGGATACTTAGGCATATTTGGCCTTTTTACTGTTTGTGCACCCATATAGACTAGGCCAAATATGCCTAAGTATCCTTATTCACAAGTCTAGTCTATAGACTTATGCTTGTCTATAGACTTGTGAACAGGGATACTTAGACATATTTGGCCTTTTTACTGTTTGTGCACCCACATAGACTTGTGTATTGACTTGTTTATATGGGTGCACAGACAGTAAAAAGGCCAAATATGCCTAGGTATCCTTGTTCACAAGTCTAGTCTATAGACTTGTGAACAAAGAAACTTAGGCTTGTCTATAGACTTGTGAACAGGGATACTTAGGCATATTTGGCCTTTTTACTGTTTGTGCACCCATATAGACTAGGCCAAATATGCTTAAGTATCCTTGTTCACAAGTCTAGTCTATGGACTTATGAACAAGGGTACTTAGGCTTGTCTATAGACTTGTGAACAGGGATACTTAGACATATTTGGCCTTTTTACTGTTTGTGCACCCATATAGACTTGTGTATAGACTTTCTATGTGGGTGCACAAACAGTAAATAGGCCAAATATGCCTAGGTATCCTTGTTCACAAGTCTATATGGGTTCACAACCAAAAAAGGCCAAATATAGGTACTTCAGTATCCTTGTTCAGAAGGTACTCTAATAACACGGACCAAATCATAGGTGGCTTGTAAGAGTTCACGAGGCACCAAAGAACATAATCGTTACACAAACCCTTGCTTGTGTTCACAAGGTGTTAGGCACATTAAGCCAACGAATGCTGGTTGTGTTTCTACAAAGACGACACGGTCTAAGCCGAAATTTAATTCTAATATTGATAATCGAGTAACCGCGAAAGCCTCAAACATTATATAATTTTTTTTATTAGCAAATGAATATACAATGCGTCTGAAAGCATACTTAGCGTAGGGAAGTTTGTTAATTTTATTGTGACAACGAAAACATTAATGTATTTTATGAGAGAGACGAATTCGACAGACTTTTCTATATTGCGCAGGCTATGAGATACACTGTAAATAATAATTTCTTGATGTGAATGGGTTTGTACAATAATTAGAATTAAATACAATAATTAAAATTAAATGTAAATTCCTGTTAAGTCCAAATTCACTCTTTTGTATTTTTTTAATTTCCAAAGGTAGCTACACTAATATTGTTTTGTATTTGTACATACTGACTGCAGTTGAGGTCCGTCAGGTTTTACAGGTTAGTTGTGCAAACAACAGAGTTGCAAGTGAAAGAACCGGTTTCGAATACTAGGCTATGTTGTTTAAAGTGAACAAGAAACAAATGAACAGCACTAGAAAAACAAAAGCATTAATGCAAAGACTTCGAGATTGCTGATACTCATTTTAATCAAATATTGCACTGAGTAACAATTATTTTTCTTTGCAACTTTTGTTTGCAAACTTAAATTCAACCAAATCTTCCTTCCCCGAAAACGAGGATTTGAATGTGGTAATGTAATTTTTCTAATATAACAAATCGTGCTCTGTGATCTCCATAAATGAGGCGCTCTTGGCCACACTGTATATTGGAAAACCGATTCAGAAGCTATTTCGATTCATTCTATTAATGCAGTTTTTATATTGCTAATATTAAACAAACTAAACTTTGGCAAATTTGTGTAGCAGCCTCAGGCTTAAAAACACGACATGTCCACCTCGCTGCTATGCAATCCCATACCAATATAAACAGAAAAGCTAATAAGTTCCAACCTTATCCAACCAAACTCAGAGGGATTACGTAAAGCATTTGTATAGTACTAAGCATTAAGTGATAATGGGCGACGCCGAAAGGCCCCGATTTATTTTTAACGAGATATCTTGCAATTATTTCTGATTCCTGGAGCTAATTTAGTGGGTCATGTAATCGAATGAATTGATCTTTAGTTTAAGGCAGGAGTTGATGTGCTTGTTAGTGGGTGGTCGATTGTGCGACGTGATTTGTGAGAAATTAATGTCAGTAGCGGGTCCACACTGCGGCTGCAGGGCCTTTTACTCAAATCAGGGATTGCGGTTTTAGAAAGAGCCATATTTGATGGATATGGAACAGTTTTGGCGATCACATCGCTTTGGTGTTATTTGACTGATGAAAAATTGCAGAGGTTTGAATTAATTTATTATTTTTAATGGGATTTGTTCTCATTTTATTATTGGTCATGACTACTTTACAGTTTTCACGTTGTAACCCTGGCTTTTAAAATTTAAAATTTTGAGGTTAACAATTTGACATTTACGACCTTTAATGTGCATTGTTGCCAGATCCCTAAAATGTATACTGGGTAACGTGCTTCATACTTTATTTTGTTCTAAATATGGCTTAATATTTTTATAGTTTTTTTTTAATTTTCTTCTGATAATGCTGGTATTTTTTTATTTTGAATAAAATTATACTGAATAATCAAGTTGAAGAAGCTTTACAACATTGCCGTAATAAAAATCAAACGTGAACGGATGAATCTGTAATTTGCAGTTTGTTTTCTTCCTTTGCATTTAAAAAAACGATACCGGCCTAAAATTTTACTTTAAAGAGAAGTTAGGTTGATGGGTAGGGGAGAGTGGGGGAATCAGGCACCCAAGGAAAGTCTCGATTATTTCGGAGATTTTATGATTTAAAAAGGAACTTGGAGGTTTAAATGAAAGATAAGACCTTCGGGAATAAAATACATGTTAATTAGAAATGAACAAAAAAAGTTTTTAAAAATATATGAGTGGCCGGCATTACCCCACAGCTTTGGGGTAATAGCAGCCGGGGGGCCGTAATTACCCAAAAGTTTGTTCGCTGGCAGAAATCGCACACATAGGTGAGCCCATTCAGGGCTCACACGTCTTACCCAGAATTCGCAAATTCTCCACAAGTCATACAAATGACGTCGGTAACTTCGGCGTCTTACTTTCTTTTTCCTCCTCACAGTCGTGGTAGGTTACCATAGTTTACTTTCTAATCTCTGGTTTCTGTTGTATGACAATGTTGGTGTTTTGTTCACTAAAACGTTGGTGTCATTAAAACAAAATTCTATGGGTTAATACCGACCATGCCGATATTACCCACACAATGATGGCCATAATTACCTGCTCCCAAAACAATAATCTAAATACCAACACATTATTTAAAAATGCCTAAACGTACGTAGTTCTTAAGTAAACTGAACAACTATTTTTACAACTTACCGTAATTAAAATATGCAGCCTTAACCTCACACCTTTTCTTATAGTAGCACGTACTTTTGCGTGAAATTCTCTATAAAAATTATACAGCTTGCTGTTGCACGGCCTAAACGATACTAAGCATTAGGTTTGTTTACATGCTTGATCAGTGGACGAAGATTGCTTCAAAATTTTTTATTAGGCTGGAAGAAATTTGACGACCTAAATTACCCCCATGGCAGTATTCCCCCACTTTACCCTACTTGACAAAAGCTCTCAAATCATTGCATTAGTAAATATAATCAACCCTTTCGTACTCTGCAACATTTTAATAGTGTAATGAAACTAAAAAACGGGATATCAAACAAGTTAGTCACAGTAGGCCTTGCAACAAAACCAGCATATCAAATGTTAAATACAGGGTCTGACAACGATGCGGGAGGGGGGTGGAAGATATTTCTAAAACTGAGAGTTACATATTTGTGATTATACAGGGGGGCTCAAAAAAGTGTAGCGAATCAAACTTTTTTTAATGGAATGCCCTATATTTAGGTGGTTTAAAAGTTTTGCACTGAAATACTAATAATTTTGATATAAAGTTGTATAGGTTTAACGTCAACTGTTTTGGAGATATTAACGATTTTATCCAGAAAAATGCTGAAGTTTAGGCGGCTGCTGTAAGTGACAGAAAATAATTGAATGCAGTTAAAACGTTATCAGACAAATATGTTTTTCTTGAACTGTTTCGAGTGTAAAATGGTAGATCTGGGTATTAATGCTATACAAGGTTCTCAACATTTGCAAATGTCTGTATATTTTTTTATTTTCAAAGTCCTTTTAATGAGCTTTCATTTGATATGTTACTTCATACTTTTAAATCCAACGGTTTTTCAGATATGAGTGGTTAAATATAAACAAACAATTTAACCCCCTTAGGATGCTTTATTTCAATGGATAACAAACAAACGCCATTATAATGAGAATTTAAACATTTGCATCTTTCTGAGCATAACGGAAAACCAGGTTTAGAAAATAAAATTCAGTCACTACTGAAAATACAGAAAAACAAAAAAAGCAGGAGAAAATTAGGTCTGAAAAACGATTGAATTTAGGGCTAGGAAATGCAATATCAGACGAAAGCTCCTTAAGAGTACCTTTTAAAGATACAAAGATATACAGAGTGTTCCATTTAACCAAATTGAAATGATTATAGTTGCAAATTATTATTATATGTTATATATTAAAATATTTGAACATTTAACATGAATACGTATAGGGTTCTGCTGTATTCCCGTCTGAATTTTTTTTAAATCTGATTTAATTTGGTTCTGGAATTAATTTATTCCTGAATTTCCCATTTTTTGTGTTTATTATTTCTTGTATCAACACAGACTGGATTTATATTTTCTAAACCTGGTTTTGTTTTGCTTGTAGAGCTCAATTGTTTAAATTATTATTTTAAGAGTGTTTGTTATTTCTTGAAATAAAGCATCTTAGGGGTTTAAATTATTTGTGTTTTGACAACCGTTTGCCATTTTTTAACATGGTTAAAAATAAGATATTTATTTACGTTAACAGTGACGACGTGAAAAAATCACTCGGTGCACTGGAGCGCAAATATTGATATTCTTGTTTGGCGGTAGTAGAAAAAATATTGTTTGTAGTTCGTGGGCGAAATTAGTGTTCTTTCGCGTATTCGAATTACTTTTTTGCCTCGACCCAACGGTCTCGACTAAAAGTGTCATTCTCATGCGCAGCAAAACACTCATTTCATGCACTTAATACAAAAGTAACTATTTTATGTTCAAACACGCGTATCTTAAAAACCTTTAAATTTAGAGGTATGAAGTAACGTGTCAAAATGAAGCTCATTAAAAGGGCTTTTCAAAAACACAAAAATATACAGGGCGTTCAATTTCCCATTTTTCGTGTTTATTATTTCTTATATCAACACCGACTGGATTTATATTTTTTAAACCTGGTTTTGTTTTGCTTGTAGAGATCAATTGTTTAGAGTATTATTTTAACAGCGTTTGTTTATTATTTCTTGAAATAAAGCATCTTAGGGGTTTAAATTATTTTTGTTGTGACAACTGTTTGCCATTTTTTAACATGGTTAAAAATAACATAAAATAATCTGAAATTATTAAATTTACCACCTTTTTACACTCGAAAGTATGTTCCGAAAAACAATTTTTTTGATAGAGTTTGCCTTTATTCAATTGTTTTTTGTTACTTACAGCAGTTGCCTGAAGTTCAGCATTTTTTGCATAAAATTGTTAATATCTACAAAACAGTTGACCCATATCAAAATGATTAGTATTTCAATGCGAAATTTGTAAGTTACCCAAATACATATGGGCATACCATTTAAAAAAAAGGAAGTTGGATTTGCCACACTTTTTTGAGCCACCCTGTATAATCACAACTATTTTAGTAATGTGCACCACCTTTGTACCTACAACTTTTATATACACATCATAGTTTTAGAAATATTTTCCACCCCCCCCCCCCCCCCCCATCATTGCCAAACCCTGTACACTATACAGGGTGTCCGGGAATTGGGAGCACATATTTTAAGGGGTGATTCTACGTCTAAAATAAACCCCATTTTCTTATATAAACGTATGTCCAGAAATGCTTTCTTACCGAAATACAGGGTGTTAAAGTTGTAAGAAAAATATTGTTTTTTAATCATATCTTTTACATCACTCGAGATATTTTTATGAAGGTTGGTACACGCCTTTCGAGCATCAAAAGGCATAAATTTCCAACTGATTAATTTAAAATTGTCAGTAAAAAATTTTTCAATCCAAATTTAAATCTAGTTACTATTTTTTTGCGTCTATAGAGCCAAAACGGTGCGTCGTAAGAAGAAAGGTTAAGGGATCGAATTTGCTCTAAATTAAATGGGGATATTAACAAAAACAGTGGCGTACCTTACCATTTATTTCTTCAAAAATATTCAGTCCACACCCCGTACGGACGCGACTGGTGGAAATTGAAAAACCTTTTAATTATGAGAAAATGCCTTCTGATGCTCGAAAGGCGTGTACCAACTTTCATAAAAATATCTCAAGTGATGTAAAAGAATGATTAAAAATCAGTTTTTTTCTTAGAACTTTAACAACCTGTATCTCGGTAAGGAAGCATTTCTGGACATACATTTATATAGGAAACTGGGGTTTAATTTAGACGTAGAATCACCCCTTAAAATATGTGCTCCCAATTTCCGGACACCCTGTATAAGGAATATCTTGCAAACAAATTTTTTTTAGATACGTAGTTGATTCGACTCAAATAAGAGATGGTTGTATAAAAAATGGAATATCAAAGCAGTCAGATGCTTTAAAAGGTTGTAATTGATATGAAAACATTTGAAAATAAAGAAAGAAACAATTGTAAAAAAACATTTTAAATAGTTCTATTCAGTTGTTCTTTCTTCTTTATTTGTTTTCCAAGCAAACTGTAAGTTTTACAATTTTATTTATTAAACCGTGAGCATTAACCAGCAAAACGTGAGGTTAGCATATAGCAGTGTGTGGGGCATATATCTAATACTTACTATATTGCTAGCGGCTATGAGTGGGAAGCTTACCAAGGAAGTGAGACAGACAACCAACTCTTCAATGTATAACGGTGAGCGGTGCGCAAGGGCGGCGGCGTCGTTCGCCCAATGGGGAAGTGGTCAAGTTTAAAATTCGCTTCTAAAGGCGGCGTTCGAATTCCCACGCATGCGCACGAGACGCGTTATACTCTAAGTGAGACTATGTCGGCGCCGTAATGTTTTCTAGCCTTCCGAGGCCCTACTAGCAATATATGTGTATTATATATATAGTGTGGGGTGATCCAAAATTTATACAACACTTTGAACATCTTACATGAGAATTGTATGCACTTCAGCCCGTTGGCTAGTTTTGTTTTCTAGTCATGGTGTACATGGACGAATTTAGAACTAAAATTTATTGTTTTAGGTAGTAATTAACAACAAATTAAACTTAATTGTTGGAAACTTGAACTTCATATTATTTAAACAAGACAAAAGCCATACAAGAAGCTTTGACAGAAATATGGAATTTTAAATACCACATGTTAAACAGAATATAGTATTTATTGTGTGCACAGTTTTGATATTTTACTTTTTAATCGTGACGTCATTTTTGTTTCTAAATTAATACACAGATTTTGAATGAGGATTTTAGAGACTAATAGGCTAATAGTTGTGCAGTACATCGCCACCATATATGTAATACTCCTATATTGCTAGTAGGGCCTGGGAACGGCTGAAAACATTACGGTGCCGACATAGTTTCACTCTGAGTACTACACGTCTCGTGCGCATGCCTGAGAAATCGAACTGCACAGCTTCGTTCACGGACGACGCTTGCGCGCAATGCACCAAGTGCGTAGAAAAAGATGGTTGTTTGTCTCACTTACGCTGTTACCTCTTGACTTATAGGCGCTGCCAATATAGGAGTATTACATATATGGTCGCCACATCGGAAAAATGTTAGGTTAGGTTAGGTTTTGTATTGAGTATTAAAATTTTGTAACCTAACCTAACCTAATATTTTTCCGATGTGGCGTCATACTATACTAACACCAAGTTATAAATCAGCTTGAGTGCAATATAAAACTAATCTTCATAATTTTCTTATTGGGGTCACATGAATAAAAGCATATTTGAGAGACTTTTATACCCGTTTAACTGATCTGTATCTCAGAAAAACTGTATAGTCTATTTGATGCAAATCATGCTTACGTCTGAATATTATGAGCGTGTAAGTTGGACAGGCGGTATTGTGATAAGCAGGTGCTCATATCCTAAATACAGTTACTTCAAGTATGCAGGCAACACTAAGCTGTCCTTGTTATGCAAACAAGACTTAGAACTTGTATACTGAGACGCAAACTCATATACAAACGTCAATTTGCATGAGATGGACTATACCGTACGAGTTGTTACTGAAGTATTCACAATATAAAAATTGTGATTGTATATCGGATGAAATCAAGACATATTTAATATTTTTGTGTAACTAAAGGTACAAGGTTGTTTTCATATTACATAACTGTTTCGTTTTTCAATGTTTACATATTGCATTAAGAAATCAATTAAAGCCAGTGTGGATACCGCTAATGTTATTAACTGAACTATTTTAATGGATGAATTCAATTAGAAATCGATTGTAGCGTACAACAAATCAACAAGTCAATCACAATGCATTGAAATGCCACAGCAAAAGTACATTTTGTGGTTGTAAATCAAATATTACACTTTAACAGAAACCTTTTGTTTATCAATTTACTCCAGGTCTGTTTTTTAACGGATGACGCTGTAAACGATACCAATATCAAATCAGTCTCCTTTGCAATTCAGATTCATTTGTAACCCAAATTATTGCTTTATTTGGCTTGGTATTTTGTATTGTCTAAAAGTTATTTACAGACGTGCAGCTTTCGCATTGATCGCAGAGCAAAGCCTCGCTAGACTGTTAGCCAGCTAGTAACAGATTACGGTCTCAGTTTTGCCCTTATGTGATAAACGACAACAGCCAACTGTTATTGTATTTAAGTTAGTCTGCCACTGTAAAGCGGGTCGTAAGTCGTCGAAGCAGTTGCCCTTGGGCTGGTCAACAGACGACTGGTAGTCTGCGAGCGTTTTATATACAATAAAGTGCTTAACCATTTAATACAAATAATAAACGGGTGTTCTCGCACACCTAAAGAGTTGCTACATGCAAGCGGATTCTTAATCTTGGGTGTTGTGTCTTGAAAATTAAGACTGATATTTTCTTAAGTGATGCGCTAGCTCGACGTACATAGCTGGAATGTAAATTTATGTAATCCTTAATGTGTATGGTTATTCTTTGTTGGCTTATTTATTTTAATCCGTTCTTTGTAGATAACTGTACAGCTAGATGTACCCATTTGTGAATAAAAGGAAACTTTATTATGACGAGCGTTTAGTTGTTGTCTTTGATTTGGAAATGCTTAAGCAAAACCCGAAAAAGTCACTTGCAAATCTTTTTAGTAAAAAGTTAGTTGATAACGAATTATGTGTTAATGGTAATTTTTGTATAGCGTATTTAGTAGGTTAACCACTGTTCTTTTGTCGACCAAAGAGCAAGTTAAGTTATTGGAAAGCGTGATTGGAATCCCTGACTCAACTTAGTTGAGAAAGCAACACTGTGTGATTCCAGTACAAAAAGTAACAGAAACTGGAAACGTCGATGACATGGAAAAAGATGAAGATTAAAGAAAGCAGGTAGAGAAAAGGCTTTCTTTAATATTGCTGTGGAATCTAGTGTGAGGAAGGATAATTGTTTTGGCCTCACCTGTTGGCGAAAGTTTTATTTGTTATTTTGCCGGCTGGTAACTATCGGCCTAATTGGGCTAACTCGCCGAGAAGGGTCGGGGTTCCAGCTACGCTGAAAGAGAACGACAAAAAAAAAGGAGAGGGCGCCAGGTCCTCGACGTTGTTTTAATCCTTGCGTCGGACCATCACAAGGTGGAGATAATTCCCAGCAGAACAAACGAAATCAAAGCAACGACCAATAAAATATCACAGCTTTATTTTAATTATTGGTGGGTGTTATAGTGCAATATTACGAGCATGCATGATTACATATATATACGTACAAATATAAATATATGATAGCTTAAGCAGGTATACGATGGACAACTCATACACTTTAAAAAGAACAATTATGTTCGGGCGCCGCAGAAGCATAAAGAGAAAAAAAAAATTAATTATACAACTATAGGTCGCAGAGCGGGTTGAACAAATGCTAAGCCGGTACAGAGCAATGCAAGTATATTCATGCTAACGTTTAGCCCCTATTGTTAGCTCTAATTGACGTTAAAACTACGTTCCAAAATATCTAGCGGTCGGAAGCAACGTACGTCTAGCGTGGCCACACCTTACGCCGAGGTTCCTATTAATAGAAAGGCATCAGGGTATTCATGAATAAAGTAGCAAAGACTTGTATCTGCTCTTTAACAAATTTTATATAGGCGTAAAATAAATAACCGGGTCGCGGAGACTTGAATCTGAATCTGCGGCTTCCGTGGTCAGTTCACCAACCACTACCGACGTCTAGCGGCTACCTTCACGCTGTAAGATTTTGAACCACAAATGGTGGCGTGCGAACAAAATAGAAAAGTGTAAATACAAATCTACATTTAAATATATACCGGGGCTGATGGTTTAACGCGCTGAGCGGTTAATCACAGCTACCGCATGCTACCAGGTAAGTGAAAAGCAACATTCAAATAGGGTGCTATCAAAGCTCGGAGTCCTGTGATATCTAAGCTGTAATTTTATAGGGGGGGCCCACTGAAAAGCAACGGAGTCGAGGCCGACAGAACTTTGGTAAACCTAATTGACTTTAATCAATAAACTGCGAAAAGTGACCACACGAATTTTGCGGCAGGCCTACCATTCATATCTGAAACGAAAACATTAAAAAAACAAAATACACGAGGGGTACGATCGATCAAGCATGCCCTAATTTCTACCTATACGAAGCACTACTATTCTATCATAAAATACACTGGGCGCAATGTGTAATAACTATGTTAGCGTTTTGCCTGCAGGAAGGTACGTTGTAATCTAACCTTTCCGGTGGTTTCCATATAGGGGAGCGAAGGTCACGTCAGCAGCTGCTGACGGCGGTGCAAGCCATGAAAGCTGTAAGTGACCTGCAGGTGGGTGTAATGCAGTCACGTATTCCCTAACGTAGCCCTCAGGCGTTGCGAAATCCACAGGCAATTCGACAGTTTCAGGGGCCCAGGTCGACGGACTGGATTCCAGCAAATTGCAGCCGAACGGGGAATGCTTAACCCCAACAGGAAATGTCCAAACCCCACAGGAAATGGCTAAAAACGTACAATGCCCAAATGAACCCTCGATTAAGAAGATGAGGCCTTATCTTACCTAGCGCTGGTATGAAGCCAAAGACAACGCGCTAAAGTTGGTCCCAGAGATCCGTAAAGCGACAGGACGTAGGTAAGTAACTATATAACCATTACGAACGTCAGAAACAGAGCAATAGTACTTCTAGATTCTCCATGGAAACTATTCGTAAGGGTTGAGCCCAGCAAAAGGGCTTTTCGAAGCACTGAAGCTGCAGGGAAAACCAACTAGCACAGCAGTTTTGCTTGGAAAGAGAAAGCCGACGTCGACACCTGCTTCAAAAGGTCACCAGATAACAAAATTTTGGGCAAGTGGACCAAGAAAAACTTCCTGAAAGACATGACTGCAACGAGAGATAACCTTGCTCTAGCAACAAAAGGAATAGTTTAAAGTAATTGCAATAACGGTTGCCTAGCCACCAGGCTTAAATATCTGTAAAATGTAAAAATGAAACTAGAATAAATTTAATTAGTAAAATAAGGGTAATTACTAGGGGAGTTGCTTACGAAACTGCTTAATAATTATAGGAAAATATTTAAAAACTAGGGTACAGCTAACCAGACCTAATCTGAAGCATGCAAAATTACCAAAAAGCCACCTAATAATACTCAAAGCTAAAAATTCAACTAGCAAATGTTTACTAATACAGGGGACGCTCCAAAAGTACCGTAACACTAGTTAGTGAAATAGGTATAGAGGGAATGTCATAAACGTTAATAAACAATGAAAAATTATGTAACTAAACAAATTCTATCAACAGACGGGGAGAATATGTAAAAATTGGAAATCATAAAGTCGGTAATATAATATATCTTGGTAGTGAAATTAACAGAAGAATTAATTCATCTAGGAAATAAAGCATATTATAAAAATTGTAACGGTCTTTAGAGTAGAGCTATTTTCCAGTTTCCTTTTTGGAAATTTAGCAGTTTTTTACTTTACTTCTGTGGCTGAAGACACGTTTTTGTGGCCCCGATTAGTGTCGTTTACAAAACAAATTCATCCCGGAAAGCATCGGTAATCAGGCTGAGATTATCTATCAGCGATGGGATTAATTGGCTGTGCCTGGCCGTTCTATAACGATTTGCATGATATTTTTGGAAGTAAGGTCACCTGCTAGCCGCTCATAATCTTAAGGTATGCGTTTAATCCTTATGTTGTGTCGAGAGGCCGCTACAGTGATAGCGATGCATTACGTGAGTTACGATAATAAATACCTTTTTTATGGGAGCATCTGTATGGTATACACTTTGCTATATCGAATTCAAGTACAATATCTAATCAATACCTATTTTAGCGTGCATAAGTCCGATATACCATTTATTTCATTAATAGAAATTCTGGACATATTTTGAACTTTTAATCTAGAGTAATTCATATAATAATTTGAAGTTAAACTCTTTAATTAATTTCCAAGTTCGTTTTGCATATATGAAACTGGTGTCGTTTATTTGTTGCTTCTAATTTGACATGACATAATAAACTGATTATAATATAATTGAGCTTAAGGGCCCAACTGTCTGAGCTTTACTGCTAATAAATAATAACTGTATGGCTAAATAAAAAGGTTACTTGTTTAATAAAATATAAAAATGTATCAGTTATGCTGCCCTTTCATAATTTATTAATCACAATATATTTAATTATTTTGCTTCGACTAGCTGTTAGGTTCGCAAAACTCTTATCCCAGGGTTGAGTTTCTACACAGTTGAACATTTATGCAATTGTATGATAATTGCACTAGTATGGCGAATGCTTCTTAATAAAATGTAACCTCTAATAATGGCCATGAAATGACAAAGAAATCTTGCGTTCAATTTTACTTTTAGTCAAAGAAAGGTGTTGATAATTACGTCACAGGTAAATGACAATGAAAATAAATGCAACTTTGTAACTAAGTAAATTGGTTTATCAGTAACCGGGGGCGCCATCTCGATCCGAATTTCAAAAGGACGCCAACCTGCTTCAGTGCCTTCCTGGGCCCCTGATGTTGGAAACTTCTTAAAATGCGCCTTTTTCTTCCACTCTGCGCCACCGTCTGTTTGCTGAAACCGCTTTGCTTCAAAATGCTGGTAGTTCCCTTTACTGCCATTTGTGGGGTGGCTTGCCTTGCCGCTTGAACTGCCTTTACTGGTGCTCCCAATGTCAGTGCTATTCGTCGTACCTGTTCTCAGGCTTCGTTTTCTGGTCCGAATCGTCGCTGCGCTTCTCCAACTTGGTACTGGTTTCTTCAAATCGTGGCTGTGTGGAAGTCTGGACTTTTGCTGCTCCAATCTTGGCTATATAACTGATTGCCGGAAACAGTGCACAATACACAACTAGCCCACGCCTGGATAACAATAATACGACCGGTTGGAACTGAAAAAGACTTTAATTACCTACATAAAGATTACAACATTCTTATTTTGAAGCCAGCACACACCCTCCTGACTTGGCTTCGCTTCTGCTAGCTTCTTTTTTTTCTTATTTACAAACGCTGCTATGTAACCTACTACATTGTGTTATTTGTGAGTACACCTACTATGATTTTATAAATTAATTGTTTGTTTTCTTAAATTGTCAAATATTGTAACTCTAACTTCAGATTTGTTTTAATTCACATAACTTTCAATTTTCTGGTTTTAGCACTGTCACTCTTAAATTGCTGACATTACAGGTTGCTTTATGTGTTTATGTATGTTACATAATTTTTATTCAGTGTATCATTACCCGTAACTTCATTGACCAACAGCTTAGCATGTCACTGTGAATACAAAACTAACTGCACTTGTTCTTTTACTAACACAATCTGATTAGCATGTCTTACGCTACTTCAAATATCTGAGCATTTACCAAAATCATACTAGCTCTTATAATTTTAAATCTGTAAAAAAGGTAGCCAAATCCACTCTGGAACTTAGCCCTTTTTTATAGTTTGTAGAACCAGGTTAATTCCTTGACAGGAATTGAAGCTTAATTCGTTGTTATAAAAGATAGTGTGAGAGGGTCAGGCCAAACCACCTCTTTACTGACAATTGTAGCCTTTGTCAACCACCATCAATGAATATACGATCATTCCTAAAGGTATATTAAATTTAATATCACAATACAGAACTATATATACAAGTAATGTGTGTCGTGTTTTCACGACCTATTAGTAAAACTACATTCGTATGCGTTTAAGATAGTGTAATTGTAAATACTTTGTTTGTCATTTGACCCACTAGGCGTGCAAACTGCACCGCTTGTAAAAGGCGCTCGCTGCGTGCTTCGTAATATGACCTACTACGGTTGATAAACTGCAGCGTTTGTTTGTAAACACGGAATTGGCACGCTTTTGCTAGTTTTGTAACTCGCTTGCCTATGTTTTTTTGTATTTGCCCAATTTCACTTTGTTTTACACTCTTAATGCTAAATCCATGTTTAAACGAAGTTTGAATAAAATCATAACATGGAATTAAGTTAATCAAAACCCTGCTGATATCATTTTCGGAACCTATTTGCTATTCTTTTAGTCTAATTAAATTATAAATTACTTATCAATTATGGTTGATAAATCTAGCAATGTTTAATTCTGATATTTTTATCTGTAGCGATTAATAAAGTGCCAATTCTGTTCATGTTTGATTTTTAATTAATTAACATTTATTTAATAGTAATAAAGGAGCCGGAATTGCCATAGGTAGCATACCATCTCAATATATTAAAGCCTTGGTACTTGAACTTATATAATATGGTTTATTTTTTCATTCATTTCGTTGATATCCAACTCACGACTTAGGCTGCAAAGACTGGGACAAAATAAGAACTAATGCAATCATGGTTAACTAATGAAAATGAGCTAAACTTTGTGTAGGTGGGCAAAGCGGATGCCAAAGGAAAACAGAGATCTAGTACCAGAAGAGGGTTTTGGATATCTAATGAACCACGAAATACACGTCATCGTTAGGGGAGAAAACATAGTGAGAAGTATAAGTTTTGGAACCGTAGGTTGTAATTTATAATAATTATAAAAAAGTATTTATTAGTTTCCTTACAACATAATAAAAATACATTTATTAAGAATGAATTCTTTACCTGTTAAATGACTATTTGAATCATTACAACATGCATAGTTCACAAATAGTGATCTTATTAATACATAATCACTACGCAGCACCAATTCTAGCTCCTGTAAAAGAACATCAACTACTTAATGTTTTATATTGAATTTTTGAAAGAACGAAAATTGGACGATAACAGGGTGGTCTATTGTTCCAGGGCATGATGCTGAGTCTATAAAGTGACCTTTGGAATGGCCTACCACAGTCTGGCAACATGTAGCCCAGGCATATTAGGGGTTTCACCTCGGAATGAAAGATAATAAGCTGCAAATTGGTATAAACCTTTATTTTGGCGTTCTAAATAATGTCTCAAAAGTCTCATATAATCTCGTGTCCGCGTCTTAAGATATTCAAGGTCAAAGGTCGCAAAAATCGTTTTTTGCGAATATTTCGGTTTCTATGGCTTAAATGACATTTTTACTTATTATGAAAATTGTAGAGTATAAAATTCTCTACAACTTTTATTCGAACTTTTTTTTCATACGAGTAACCGTTTTCGAGGTAGAGCGTCGAGAGTGCGCAGCGCACTGCCATATATGGCTTAATGCAAGGTCAAGTATGAGTCACGATTAATCGTACGTTGTGAGAAGTTAATTATTCACTAAAATATGAAACTTATGTAATAACAGCTATTATTTATATTCTAATTATTTATATTTAACTATTTCTATTATATATGTTATATAACTTTTAATTCTAGATTATATATTGTAATTGTATTTTAAGGTAAAAAGGGATTAAGAAAATATATATTTTTCGATATATTTTTATTTATCATTATTCATTAGACAAATTATACATTTATGACAATATAAGAATTTTTTTTATCTGGAATGAAAAATTGTAAATGGTTATAAGAAATTTTAGTTTAAATTTCTTCAACTACAGATGATCTAATATCTTCCCTTATAATAGCCGCAGCAGCTTCTACAATCCGTAATCGTTCTTCTTCAGGAGTATTTTTTTAATTCTCGTACCAACATTTCGATAATACATTAACTTGTGTATTACGAAACGATATGATAGTAAATGATCCTACCTTTTTTGTAATGATGATATCAGTTAAATACTTTTGTTGCAGTCTTGTGATGATTGTTTTATCATCGGGGACATGCTCCGTAGGGATATCCTTAAGTTCCTTCAATGTAAATTGAGAATCTTCATTACTTTCTATATAATAAAAAAATCTTCTTCATTGCTTGGGTGACTTGATCATCTTGGCGAGGCTTCCTATCTGCAGATGGTGCTCGATTTGAAAAATTGGTATAGCAAATCGTGTGATACTTTGCTTCAGCAGCAATCAAATCATACTCACAAAGTATACCATCTTTTACTAATGCTCCTAAGTAATTGTTTAGATTTTCTGCTTTTTTAATGACATTGTCTTTGAATGCAAGAGTACTTACATTACTAATTGTGCGCCTGTACTTCTCTTTTTTTTTCTCTACTACTTCATCAGCTTCTTGGCCACAAAATAAGCATAATTTTTTAAAATCGAATACTTCATTTCTTTTTTTACGAGCTGCACTTGATGTTGAAGGTTCACCCTCTTCTATGCGTCGTTTCGATGCTGCAATAGAATTTCTACTAATGTACACTTTTCGACAATCACTATGCACATTCACAGAACTTAAAGAATTTAAATAGTTTATATGTCCATCATTTCTTTCGATACTCGCATTTTTTAAAGTTTGTAAACCACGCACAACATTCACAGAAACATTTTAATCGTGACTCATGCTTGACCTTGCATTAAGCCATATATGGCAGTGTGCTGCGCACTCTCGACGCTCTACCTCAAAAACGGTTACTCTTATGAAAAAAAAGTTCGAACAAAAGTTGTAGAGAATTTTATACTCTACAATTTTCATAATAAGTAAAAATGTCATTTAAGCCATAGGAACCGAAATATTCGCAAAAAACGATTTTTGCGACCTTTGACCTTGAATATCTTAAGACGCGGACACGAGATTATATGAGACTTTTGAGACATTATTTAGAACGCCAAAATAAAGGTTTATACCAATTTGCAGCTTATTATCTTTCATTCCGAGGTTGACCCCTATTTTTGCCTAATATGACTGGGCTAATGGCTTCACCAACGTTTAACAAAAAATTACTAATTTTGGTCACTGAATGAACAATCTGTTAATGCACTGTCCCTGTCATAATGGTACATGCCAGTTGAAAAAAGAAATTGAAATTGTTGCTATTTACATCGTAGGGCGTCATTTCACGGTAATATTCGATTTAAAAACAATTCCTAATGGGTAGGTATCTAATACTTCATTGCAAGTAAACGCTACTACTAATTTTGACTTCATCTAAAACGGTACTCTTAATTTCTTCAAAATAATTTGCCTGGAAGCTAATGGTTTTGCAGTCGGAACAAGTCTCTTCATCTCATCAATCTTTATATCGGCTTTTTTAAAGTGCTTTTCGCAAACAACACTAATCTTTCCAATCCAGCAGTCCTCTGAATTCAAAAATTGTTACCATTTTTGTGCCATGGTCTCATTTGATGGAAGTTTGAACACGCTAATATATGGAGTAACTGATGAAGCGTAGTTAAATTAACTTGTAGCCTTGGTACGCAACACTTCAAAAGCATTTTTGCAACTGCTGTAAACTGTCCTGTCAAAATGGTTTATTAACGTCAAATATATTTGAAAGTTTTTAAAACTTAAGTGTTGTGAAATGGCCTAGCAGAAAATTTGGCATCAGAGCAAGTGGAACAATATAGACCATCTTGGCGCAATTTCTCACAAAACATTTCATATAATGTAGTAGTTAAGATTCTTTTCAGAACAAATTATATCAGTTACTTATATAAAAACTTGAATACAGTTAAGAAATTTACATAATTTTTTTTCACCAATATTAAGTAAAGCGTTAAAACATTAATGAAAACTCCCGATAGTAACTTCTTAACTTGGTTTACATTCAAAATACTAACTCTGAGAAGTTCCGCTGTCTTCACAAAATATTGGGTGCCTGATGCCTTTCAGTAATTATATACCTATTGGTGGCTACTGCCAACCTAGCCTTCACCTCTTTACACCATCTTCTTTCCGCACCGCAACGGTTTTTCTTGGTAGAAGGCTCTTGTACAGTGTCAATTACTGAGGAGGATCCCGACTAATTCTAGAGAGGCTCCAGTGGAGGAGCACTCTCCTTGGGCGATCAGAATGGGACTTGCAACAGGTCTGTCCTATAAAGGAGTGTTTGGGTTATTGATGTTATTTATAATTAATCCCATGAGTAGAAGGGAAAGGAGGTCCGTTCCTGCAGAGTCTGTACAGGAGTAAGGCTAAGGGATCATCGAAGGCATCCGGTATTCCATGGGCATCATTCAAGGCACTGTAACTCTGTGTCATATAGCTCTTGGCACAGTGGTTTCCACCTTAGATATGTAGCAGTAGGCTATATCTTGAGGTACATCCTCGTCGAACAATTCAAACCGATGTTAAAAATACGGGGTTTTCCGATTGCTTTTCACCAAGTATCAATATTGTGTTTCACTGTCTGTCAGATGTGATTACCATTTGTCAATATTGACAAGAGGGAAAAGTATTTGAGATAAAGGGAAAAACAACTGATACATGGTGAAAAGCAATCGGAAAACCCTGTAATAGGAGACCTCACCTTATCTCTACCATACGGGCGATCTAGTTCCAAGACGATTAATTGGCAGAACCTAACCGTTACAGCAGGACTTGAGAGCTGCGATACTACCGTAGCCAAGGTAGATTAAAATCTTTTTAGACCTTTGACCTTCCGCTTAACAACTTCTTACAGCAAAAAATTTCCATCAGCGGATGTAATGCATCCTATGGTAGCAAGCAAATCAGGGAACCACACAAACGAATTGATGGGTAGAATGCGAAGATAGAGCTAATTAATGCAAGCTTGACAAAATGGATGCAAGACAAAAGAAGCCCTGAAAATGGATAATAGAATTACCGGTAAAAGTTTAGTATACGGTCCGGTAAATTGCGCATGCGCAAAAATGTAACAGTGAACGTAAAAATGTAACGTTGAACATACTCTCTTCTCGTATTTTTTCTCTAAAAAGAATTCATCAAGACACAACATTTTTACGTACGCTGATCGAACTATAAAACATATTCCACTCCCAGCGCATGCGCAATAGACCGGACCGTGTACTAAATTTGACCCGAATTGCCAACACGTGCAACCAAACCCCGTTTTCACATGTACTAAGTTGTTGAGCAGCTTGTTAGCTAGTTTGGCAAAGTAATTAAATACAGTCGAAACTGTACCTTATATTGCGGGTACAAATCTCCAATCCATTCCAAATTACCACAACATAAATATATTATTTTGCGAAGTAGATCCCAAATTTTTGGCACTAATAACTCTTCACAAAATGACTTTATACACCTTGCTAACGTTTCGGGGGAAGCGTTCAAATCGAAATCCCAATTCTTGGGGCCTCGCGGAAATTCCGGCTCAAATTATCGCCGGCCATGCTTGCAGATTCGATAAACAGGAAATACGACGAAAAATTAAAATTTATGAACTAATGGAAGTTAATTGTTCTAAAAATTATAGAATTTAGTGGCGTTACATGAAAAACTTTTCTAAAAGAGAGCTCGTGAATGACTAGAAACATGTAGCGGCTCTAAATTCCACGCATTTTTGGTGGGAGTAGAGCTAACTTTAAGCTAATTTCTAGTTTGACGGACACTTCCGCCTGGCATCTCAAGGAATCTGACGACTACGATTAATTCTAAGAACATCCAAGTTGGTAGCAGCTCCAGCTTTTTAAAAGCAATGGAAACGTTATCTACGCCCTCTGGGCTAACGTGCCAGTTATTTAAATTCAAGCTGCACGTGTTCTTTGGGCCATTATTTAACTTGAGGTGAGCACATGTTCTTGCTTAGGGTTTTGGTGTTGATTAATTGTTAAATGGGGCTCGCTCTCCAGGTACTGAACGAACGTTCGTATGTCTTTTTCATCCCCGGCGCCGACCGTCAGCAGCTATGCTCGGTGCCCGTCGCTTCTAATGTTTGGAGGTAAATTTTCTCCCCCGAACGTAACTTAAAACGCTCGGTCTTGGACGGATTGCATTCCCGGGAGTTGCCGTCTTTCCAATTCAACAGGCCCGTGGTAGGGATCCGACAATCCGTCGGCGATGACTTCGAGAGCGTCCCATTTACGTAACGTGCTGCGCTAGATTTAGATCAGTTAATTACATAAGCTGTGAGTACTAGCGCATGCCTTTGATATTTATCGCGCTTGGTATAAGATAAAAGTTTAGTTTTGTTGAGCAGCGATAGCTGCCTTGAGTATGGGTTTCTGCTGGTAGTTAGCTTACCGAGTGTGCTGGAATCTGCAAGCAGATAATGCTTGCATTTGTGTTGATCACGTTGTTAACATTTTAAAGTGAATTATTTATTTGTGTATTTTTTCCAACGTAGTTTTTTTGCTTGATTAATTCATCTTGCTGGGCTTTTGCATTGCGACCCAGTTGTTATATATTTTTTGAGTTGACGCAACATAACCTTTTAGTATTTCTGCTCTGTCGTTGTAAATTAATAACGCCAGCCTTAACTGTGGAATTGCTCTCGAATGAATTGTTTTATATTTTACGATAATTAAGTTTTTTTACTGCTGATATATTATGCTTTATTCACCCCTAACGAGCCTACTCGTTTTTTTTTTAAGTTTAGGATTGTTAAGTGAGAAGCCACAAAAGGTAAGTGCGTTGCGTGTTTGACTGTTAGCTAGGTCTGTTTTTTTTGTCGCTGTGAACGACAGGCTCCTGTTTGTGTTTCCAAATGATCATATGAATGAACCGCCGCTTAGTCCTTATCCACGCCATTCACTGCTGAGGGTTTGAGCTAGCCAGGGTGTCCACCTTTCGCTTAAGGGTGCCACAGCTAGTTAATAAATCTGTGTGGCTAATATTTAGTTTGAACTGAGAGTTTACTTTTCATACCGGAAGAGGAAGGTAGGGCCAAAAGTCGATGAACAAAACAGCCCAGATGAAGCTTCGTTTGATTCTTCATGTTAACCCAGTTTAATTTTTTATTTTACGTAACAGGATCAAATTTCCGCAGGCCAAAAACGAAACCGACAGCAGGTGTTTTGCACTCTCAATTCTTTTCAAATCAGACTGATAAAGCCCGTAAATGAAGTCGCAACAATTGAATTATGAATAGACTAGAGATTCTGCCTTAAACTGATGTTCGGGAAATAACGGTTTGGGAAAAGCTGTCGTAGAGAAGCCTAATTTCTCTGAAAAATCTTAGTAATGTGAGAATTAAATCTAAGGTCAAACACTGGACAAAGGAGCTGCTGATGCGTTGTCTTCTTCTTATCATTTGTTGGACTGTGAACTGTTGATTGTGGAGTTCCTTTCTTTATCTGTGTTCAGGTTGAGTATAAGTTTGTGGGCGTCTGATAGCGCAAAGTAAGTAGAAATATTAATTAATTGCCATTTCCATTATCTATTATGTTTATTACTTTGACGCATTCATATTTTTAATTCGTTACCCACACTTTGATTGTGTCAATGGCGGTTTTTTTTTTCAGAATTTTACGTAAAACATGGAGATTTTAATGGGAATTTTACAAACATAAATAAATAAGCATTGAATTATTTTAACACATTAAGTTGTTACAATTTTATATTTTTTTCTATAGCAAATGTTAAAGTGTGCTTTAATCGACTCAAAACAAAAGGTCAAGTGTTACTTTAACAGCAAGGGTAGATAAAGTAGCACTTTAGCATCAAGGGTAAATAAAGTAATTTAATTTTATTTAAATTAAATATTACAGCTTCATATTATCCTAGCAACCCAATCTTGCTACTGAGATTTTAAAATGTGATTGACTTTCCTTATTTTCTTTTGAAATTGTTAAAGTTCTTGCCATAGAAAACAATTTTGTATTATACACAACGATAAAGTTATTACTATCCATTCTTGAATCATTAACGTCTCGACTTCGTCACGACGTAGGTAATAAATTAGTACATATTAATCAATTAATTGAGAATCATTACGAATTTTAAACAACGTGGTATGTTGAGGTAGGTATGAAAGTATTTTAAACAATTTAGTAGGTACCATTACGAGATAAATAATTGGTACGGCTGCTTTAAAAGAAGGCAAATATTAAAAATTTTGTTGTATTGCAGTGCTCGTCAGTCAATGTTAAATTTGATAAGTGGACAAAGATATGCAATAAGGAATTAGTCCACAAATTTTGATTTTTGCGGGTTTCGGGGCAGTTCGACTAAATAAAAGTCTCTTTACATTTTGCGATAAAGAACCAGTCCCCATGTCAACGTTTTGGCATTGAAAACAAATAAGAACTAACCCACAAGCTATTTATCTGGTGTTTCTATTTTGTAATACACAGAACCAACTGCTTCTATAAATGCAAAGAGGAATAATCAATTACTGTAATCCTATTATTTAATTCTTTATTGCATAAAGAAAAATTCCTTACCTCCCAAAAGAAACCAACTGATGGAATAATGTTTTTTGTTCTTTATTGCATAGTGGAAATTTCTTATTAGTTCCCGCCAAGCAAGTGATCAGTGCAGAACAATAATAGTATATTGTATGTTAAGAGCTGAAAGTGCATTCTTGCCGCTTGCGCATGAATATTGCTGGTTGAGGCAATTACTGTATCTACAATAATTTCAGTGTCATAATTATCGTCATAATTTGGCCTCAGGAATTTGTGCTAGCGTTTTGTACGGACCTTTAAAGAGACACCCTGTATATACAGGGTGTATATTTAGTGCCCGGGCTCTGATTAGGCCTTTACCTTTTTCTGATAAAAAATTGATTAAGGCCATCCTAGGGTACCTACCCCAAAAAAGTTTGGCTTGACAAGGTATTAATTTTTTAATGGAACACCCTGTATTTCTTCGGGAATATTGAAGCCCTTCTTATAGGTTCTACGGTCAACTTCAATTTTTCTTTTAAATTGCTTCGAACGTTTCCAACTTATGAACGTTTTTTGATTTTATTGTCAATATGAAGCTTTCATTTAAAACGACGAATTTTCCCCACTTTTGAATATTTTTTTCCCTGAAAATTGAGGACGTCGTCATCTAGAATACAAAAATAATAAAGTTTTATAAAAATTGGGATATTTTAATACAGGGTGTCAAAATACTGGTTCAAATGCCAATATCTTCAATATCTATTTTCTCAATTTTTTAAAATTGAACCTTATATTTTGTTACAGGAATAAATAATGCATTATATATTTTTTTTTCATAACACCTACTTGTTATTTGTCAATAACAGAACTGTCAACCTGACTGAAAAGTTTCTCATATTTAACAGCCCAGGTCGTTAAGAAATAACAGAACAGTAGCATTTTAACATTAACAATACTGAAATGTATAGTTGGTGACACTGTAAGTCTATGTCAAATTCGAAGTTAGCCTAACCTACTAACATCAAATTTGACATACACTTACAGTGCCACCAACAATCCATTACTTTGAACCAAACTTTTTTGGAACACCATGTATTATATACAGGGTGATTTTAAAATGTTTCGCCAAACTTCGGTGTATTGTTCTACACACCAAGGCAAGTAAAAAAGTCCATATAAACGTGTGTCCGAAAATCGCGCATTTCCGAGTTACGAGCAATTTTTGAACTTGGGAAGCAGTCCAGTCAATTGGTGCTCAAAAAGGGCGAATAGGGGAGAGTTTTGGTGGAATTCTGATATTTGGTTCCTATATGTGTTTTGGGTCGCTGTGCACGAATATCAGGTTTTTCAATAAAATTTTTGGCCGGAAACGAGTTTTTTTAAGCAAAAATTTTGTAAAAACCGATTTTTTTTTTAGTTTTTCTAAAAGTACCCAAAAGATGTCCATTATTTATAAATATTGAACCTATATGAAATAAAAGAGGACACAGTTTCCTACACTTTATGTATGTGAGGTTTTTTTCTCCGATCAATCGTTCAGCCGCGAGAACGCCGCAAAATTATAGTCCAGTTAAATGGTAGAAAATAGGGGAAAGTTTTGGAGTTTTTATATTTGGTTTCTATATGGTTTTTAGGTCGCTGTACGCGAGTATCGAGTTTGCCAACATTTCAATTATGAAGATTCATTTCATATACCATTGTTGATTTACGAAAAATGTATAGTTTTCGAGTTACTTTGAAATAAACTGGCATAATTCCCTTTTAACACCTAACTTCGCCGCGCTCTCGCGGCTGAACGATTGATCGGAGAAAAAACCGCTAGTACATAAAATGTAAGAAGTTTTACTCTTTTATTTCATATAGGTTCAATATTTACGAAATTGGATAGTTTTCGAGTAATTTTAGAAAAACTAAAAAAACGATTTATTACACGGTTTTTGCTTAAAAAACGTGTTCCCGGTCAAAATTCTTGTTGGAAAACCTAATATTCGTGTACAGCGACCCAAAAAACATATAGGAACCAAATATCAGAACTCCACCAAACATCTCCCCTATTCGCCCTTTTTTGAGCACCATTTGACTGGACTACTTCCCAAGTTCAAAAATTGCTCGTAACTCGGAAACGCGCGATTTTCGGACACATGTTTACATGAACTTTTTTACTTGCCTTGGTGTGTAGAACAATACCCCGAAGTTTGGCGAAACATTTTAAAATGACCCTGTATAAAAATAATTTTAAAATTTGCCGCTTTCAACCCCAATCAAACTTTTTATCAGAAGATAAATGAAAACGTAATAGAAGACCGGCGCACTAAATGGACACACTGTATAATATCTAAATAGTACTAATTCTACTAAAGCTTCTCTTTATTCTTTTGTAATCAATGTGTAGGTTCATTGAAAGAATGTTAAAATGGCAAATAAGTGTAATACAACGTGCAAGTGCATGCATTATTTATTTTTTGTAATCCAGTCAGTTCCAAAATGATATTAGAAGAACAATCGTATAAATGCTGGTGTGAATTGATATAGGAATTGATTACTATGAGTGATTAATATTACTAAAATAATATTGATATGAAAAATTGTGAAAAAACACGCCGAAATTTGAATTCCTCTCAATTGGGTATCAATAATAATTTTGGTATTATACGCAGTGGCAAAATAGCTTTCCTTGTGGTAATATTTGATATAAATATCAAATTATCATGAATTGAAGTAAAAGTCAATGTTAAAAATAACCTTGGATTAGTTCTATTGTGTATGCAATCGAGTTACTAGTCAATTAACGTAACATCAGTGCGCGAGTGTGTCTTGTGCCAATGGATTGGTTTTCTATTGTAAAGAATAGAAATCTGTTGAAGAAATTGACGACGGGTTTCTGTAGTAGAATCAACCAGTGAGCTATAGGGAGTTCACAGTGGGGCATGATAAAGGGTATATCTTGATAAAAAATATTTGTAATATACAACTCAAAAAGCAGGGTATATTACATAAGCTATGTTTAATATGTATTAGGATATGCGCAGAATATTAAGTAAATAATGTTTTTCTAATTTTGTAAATTGTCACTTTTCAAAACTGACTGAAATTTGAAAACGTCACACTTTTCATAACTAGTTATAAAATGAAAATATATCACAAGTGATGAAAAGTACATTAAATTAACATAAGTACTTGATCTTCAATACATTGCCATTTATTTGACATGACATTTATAATTTCGTCAGTTTAAGGTTTAAAAAACTATTTTCTCAAAATTAGAAAAGATCGTGTATAAAGCACGTTAGGAAATGCAGTTTTGTGTAACTTGTGCGACTTTGCGGGCTCTCGCTATGCTCGTCTCACAAAATCCCACTCGTTAAACAAAATGAGGCATTTTCTAACGGGTTTTATAAATAGCTATTACGTGGGAATCATTTTATAAATGTATAAATAATACTATATAACTCTCTTTTTACTTTACGAAATTCTGTAGACTTCACAGTTTTAGTGTTCCAGTTTTCAAGTGAGCAGTTATATGCTTAGCACATGAGAACTAGTTTAAGTGTCAAATAGATTGTAAATTATTTTATAAATGTACCACACCATTTCCAATTTGATTAAATTCATTTACTGAATTGTAAATGGCTTAATATTTTCTACATTGAAAGCATGTTTCAATGTGAAGTAAGATACTTTAGATTCTATTGACGCTTTGCGTTTTAGATTTTTAACAATCGTTTAACTTTTTATTATTTGAAGTTCTGAAAATCTTGTAATTTAATTCTGATAGTTTTCAAATAGCCAATAATATTTTGCAGATTGAAATAGTATATTAAAACACGAGTTTTATAAACCTTGTATTTCGACACGAGTGCAGTTTGCAGCACGACTGCCGAAGGCAGGAGTGCTGTGAAGGACGTGTGCTCGGAAGTTTTGTAAAACGAGCTTTTTTCTAATTTGCAAGTTAAATACCGTTTTACTACAAATAAAATCAATTTAGGGAATTTTGTAACAGTTGGCAACAGTTTTATTGCAAAGCATACATTTAAAACAAAATTTTAAATTTGAATCAAGTAGACTCACCATAAATGTCATTTTTCGCAAGCGTTCGCACGTGAAATTGTAAAATTAGTGTGGATTAGTGTTGCATAATGAATTCAGAAATTTCCTGCACTTCGCCAGAAATACAGCAAATTGCCGAAAATGCTAAGGTGAATTTACTGTCATTAGTGTCATTGGCTGTAACCTTAAACTCACACTGTCATTTCGTGCAATGTCACTAACCGAAAAAAAGTTGATTTCGGGCTTGGTAATGGTTCGTGACCGCACTCAAAATGGATGCGGTAACGGCTTTGTTAAGACAGCAAATTAGGAAAAAATATTAAGCGTAAAGTAAGTTACGTTTAACTTTGCTAATATAACATTTAAATAGCCTAACACGGCTTCAAGCGTAGCTCGGCGGTAAAGTGAATGGTGGAAGTCATAAACTTGGAGGCGTGTTCCTCAGAGAAGCAGGTGATTGGTGTAACAGTTATCTTCATTATTGTAAACTTAAAGTATGTATAGAACTAAAATATTAACTAACGGGTAAACGATATATGTAGAAGGGTGGTCACGCCCCTGACGTGGTCGGCTAAAGGGTTGCTGCGGCTTCCGATATTTCTCGGGTGGGGGACGGTAGTGGGCAGTCAGCGCTGAAGGTACGGCGGGGCTCTTCGCGAGAGGGAAAGGGGCGACTGCTCAACCGGGCGTTGGAGAGGGTGTTGTGCCTCTCGTACGCGGTGGGGGCGGAGGTCGGCGTCGTCCTGCTGGTCCGGACCAGCTCTTGCCAGATGGGGCAAGAGGGGCACATGTGGTCCTCCACAGTTGCTCGAGCTCGGATTCTTCGTCGTCCGTCAGCCGTACTTTCCCATACCAGTCGAGGGTCCGAGGGGTGGGCAGGAGTCTGTCGGAGCGGCGGTGAAGATGGGCGAAGGGCCTATCCCAGAACAGCTGGTTCAGCGGGCTCCTCTCCGGGGTGCGGACCTCCAGAGCAGTGTAGCTTGTGGGGGTATTTTCTGGGTCGGGTGTTCAGGGCGGCGTTTGGGGACCGACGGCAGCGGCCAGGTATGGTGGAGGGAGGCCCCGGCTGGTTCTAGGTGTCTGGCCCAGGCTCTCTCCATCTATGGTGATTCGGTGGAGCCGTCGGGGAGGGATCAAACAGTTCTAGGAGCGGTACGCCGAGTGGGTACGGTCGGTGAGTGAAATAACATTCAGCAAAGGTCCAGGTCGGAGCTTACGCTGTGGACATGGTGCGGCTGGTGGGCAAGCTCTCGGAGTTGGAGGAACTCGTCCACGTAATCGTCGCCGGCGATGGCTAGTTAGGGTGCTAGGCGGGCTCAGGGTTGAGTGTATTAGGCGGCGGGTTACGTAGTCAGGTTGCTAGCCGAACTCAGGGTTGAGTATCTTCTGCTTGGTGGACTCATGGTGGCGTCGTCAGGCTGCTAGGTGGACTCAGAGTTCGACTGGGCGATGTTGATTGTGGTGAACTCCTCAGACTGAAGTATGGTGTACTCCTCAGGCTAGAGTGTAGTGGGCTTCTCAGGTTGGAGTGTAGTCGACTTGGTGGACTCAGGGTCTTCTGCTTTCAGTGTTCCACTGTGTAAAGGACTCTCCCATTTGTGTTTCGCGTCCTCGACGCTTTTTGGTTCACGAAGGGGGGGGGTAGAGGGATTAAATTGGTGGAGGTTTGGTTCCCCGAGATTAATGGCCTGGCGTGTCCAATTAGCGGATTAATTTAGGCAGCACTGGTTCGCTGTTCAAAATCCAAACCTTTTGGTACTAGACACTAAAGGGTTGTGGCGAGGTGTTCGTTAGTTTTAATTGATCTTGGCGCCTCAGAGCTACCCGGGATTGCTTTTCGTTTCAGTTATTTTCTTCGTGTTGGCGTATTTTTGTCGCTACAGCGTAGACACTGATTTTGTTGGCTCTCCTGTACTTTTCTGCGTTTAATGACACCTCGTATGGGGCCGATCGGTTTAGGAAAACGCAAATTAAAATTAATTTAAATATGGGGAATAAATGCTTATTTTGATGGCCTACTGTTATTTTTCGAAGAGGGTTCTTTTAGAAGCAGTTTTTATGACCGTCCCGTCCTCGAACCTTTATTAGTTGGCCTGGGCTTCATAGAAAATCAACACTTTTAAGGAATATGCGTTAGCGTAGTGTGTCATTCCATATCATACGTTTTTTAAAATTTTATGACGTTTTGCTTAACTGAAAATTGCATTAGAAATGTTTTATACTCATGTTTCAATTGTAGGGCGCTATCTTCATCACAAAAGTTATCTCTATAATATGCTACATAGAGCCATCTGGTCGCGGCAAAATTCAGCTGATCGCACCAGGTGATCAGGGTGGGGAACCAGCCAAGTGCGAGTTCGCACTCTTTTGTCTCAGTACGGTATAAAGGATTCTAGCTGTGTTTCATTTTAAGGGTAGTGTGCAGGCAAGTCTGTTTGTTCTGTTGCAACCAAGTGCGCGGAACATGAACATTTATGAATAAATAGGGGATGAAGTAAAAATCGGAGGTTATTTAACTACTTATATTAAAAAGAATAAAAACATAAGGTAAATCATTACAAAAATTACTGGCCAAAAACATGTTGGGATCGCTTAAAATGGAATAAAAATCCCTAACCTACGCTCGGGCTCTAGATTAAATACATTAATTACCGGATTCCCCCAATTGAGATACACATTGCAAGACATATAGCGGGTTAATAATAGTAATAGTTTTAAATCAAATCTGGTACGTAGAAGAACCTCAGGGGCGTTGGTGAACACAAATTTATTTACTTGCGATCGACGAATCGACGGATGCACATGGCTATTAGATTTAGTTGGAATGTTACTATTTAAAAGGCTGCTTCTCTTCCTACCAAATTGGCACTATCGCACCCACAGAATTGAGATCGAATCTAATTAATTGTCATTATTTAAGTTTAATCCGCGCCCTTTTCCGAGCGTGTTGGAAATTCTCGCCGCCGTCACGAGTCAAGTCCGGGCTTCCGTGATTAACTAAACTCTATTTCGCGTCTCGCTAAAAAGGAAATTTTGAAAAATGAGACTTCGTTTAATTCGAACTGTCTTTTTGGTTTGCCGTTTTGTGTAATCACTTGTTTTTCTTTCAAAGAAGTCGCGTTGGAATTTGTTTGATTTTGCTACTGGTGCATATCTCACGAGAATCGTTTCTCGTAAGATTGCAATTGTTGCCTAAGAAACTTGAGCTGGTTGTTTGTTTACTTTCCGGATGTCTAACTTATCGCCTTCTGGTGCTTGCAATTTTATCTAAACTTGAGTTAACATTTAAAAATATTCTAAATTTAATAAATTTTAGATACCTACTTATATTATACGCATTTTAATAATGCGGTTTGTTACAACGGCAAGAAAAGTTCAAAGTACAACAGCTCGACATGAACTCTCCCGATATACCTGACAACCTTAATGTCTGAACTGAGAGCGCCGGGTTTAGCATGTGACAAGGTCAGAAGCTTTCCTAAAACTTATATTAGTAAAACTGGATATTGTATATATCCTAGCACCAAGATCATTCCTGATTATTCTAACATCTGAACTGAGAGCACCGGAGTATAACCTGTGACGAGTTCCAGACATTTTCCTGGAGCTTAGGTTGGCAAAACTATCTATCACTCATATCTTAGTACAAGAATTCCACCCGATAACGGTAACATCTGGATTGAGAGCGCGGAGTCTACCCTGTGACGAATCCAGGCGTTTTCCTATACTGCAACCCACAATCACCTTTCTAGCCCACCGTCAAGTTCCTATGGATCCACATCGACAACAACGTGAGACTAACAGTCTGAACAAACTTAAAGTTGCCCGACGCTAACAAGCTCTCGTTCTCACATTTATAGTAACATCACAACTCCATACAAATCTTGTAGCTGCAAATTTTACACATCATGGCAAAATTTAGACAAATCTTCGTAAATGCGCACCCCATTAAAGTCTTGGTTTAAGAACTGGCCTTGTAATTAACAAATTTCAGTAACTAAAATCCAGTCGCTTAGTATCTGCACCATAGGAGGCCATGTTATGATGACTATTGTGTATGTGTAAATATGCCCTTTGCTTTTGTTAACCAATTAAAGTGAAATTCTATATGTGTATTCTTATACAAATTAATTGTTATAGATTGAAGCTACAATGAACAACCACAACAGCACATACGAGTTTCCTGATGACTTCGTCGAAAGCTTAGTCTGCTCCCACTGCAAGGCCTACTTGTCATGTGGTCCTATCAAAGTAAACTCGGATGGTGAAACTATTTGCGGGCGTTGCTCAGCTTCCAACATGGAAGGATCTGTTCGACATAGTTTATTTGAAACAGTCATGGCAAAATTTATGTTCCCATGCCGATTTAAGAAACAGGGATGTGGGCAGCAGCTCGTGTTTGGAGCTGTCGATCATGAAGATATATGCTCTTATCACACTTATGCTTGTCCTTTGTTGCCCCATGGTACTTGCACACAGAATGTGTCTGTGTTTGACGTTTACAAGCATTTTGAAGAATCCCACGATGACTTAATCGTCAAGAACAATAAGTTTACACTTGATCTTCAAGCAGATGTGCAGTGCAACTTGTTAGTAAGCACAAAAGACGTGGTTGCAGTTGTCCAGTACATGTACGACAGTAACAAACAAGACTTGTATTTAGATATTGCCCATTTCTCAATGACCCTCAAAAGAGGCTGAGTTACAAATTGCAAATCGTTAGTGGTTCAGATTTAGATCGTACCATAAGTTTCAAAGATTACTCATGTCATCTCTATGAATACCATGTCATCAATCAACAAAGTTCCAGAAATTTCAATCTCAGTAACTACCTACCTGCTTTAGAGCATCCTGATTTTGTATTTGTCAATATAATGTTACAATGTGTAGATGGTGTTGCAAATAGTCACGAAAACTTTTCAAAGATGGGTGTAATGGACAGTTTGCCATTAACTAAATCTGTAGAAAAAATTAATAAAATAGATGCGCTTGAAGCCATTAGATGTGGCACCTGCTATTCTATTGCAATACCACCTGTATATCGTTACCAAAATGTGGCTACTTCTTGCATAATATGCTTTGAATGTAAAACAGTGAGAAAATCTGCACCAGAAGAATTAATTGAAATACCTGAATTTCCATGTCGTTGGAGGCTCTGCTCCTTTGTAGGCAATGAAGCCACTATAAGGAATCACGCTGAAAGCTGCCAGTTTCAAACTTACATATGCCCATTGCTAGACGATTGCTTCAGTGGCTTTTATACTCGTAATGCTATGAAGAACCATATTCAGGAACATGGTGGTCAATTTTGCGCAGACCCTGAAAGAATTATTGTAGATTTGTGTCGCGAAAACTCTGTTAAAAAACATTATTTCACAATTTTTAATAATCGGCTTGTTGCATTTACCTACTCTATTGAAGAAGAAGGAGGATGGGTGCTAGATAGTAAATATTATAGATTCGATGCAAGTGATAAGTTGTCCTTTGATATATATTTTGAGCATAACCATTGCTCATATAAATCTAAAACTTTCTCCTATTCCACATATATGCGATGTCGATATTATGATGTAAGATGCTATTGGCCTAGGTGCTTTTCAACGGGCAAATGTTGGTGGGCTGTTTTAAAAATAATGAATTGAGCTGATCGTTATTTTCAGTTGTTGTTTTGAAATATTCATTTATGATCTACAGCCTCTTTTACCTTTCGGTGTGAAGGACCATTCCTACCTCGCAGGAAGTGTAACGGAGGTAATGTGCCGCACGTGACTTTACATTACTCTCCCCTGCATGCAAACATACCATACACTCAACAACTTAAGCTAACTTAACAAATGGGTTCAAATCCACTGCCGCTTCAAGAAAATTCTTGGCTACAGCCAGATTTGAACCCATGTCCAGCTGGTTGCTAAGCAGACTACAAAATTCACTCAACCACCCAGGTGGCCCTGTTTTGAAATATGTAATGCATAAACAATTTTTACTGTTATTAATAAAATATTCACTTATAATACCATGAGTAGTCAAAGTTATGTCGACTATTTTTGCGGTGGTGTCACGAATGTCCATTGCGCTTTGGTACGATTAGGACGAGTGCGCCAGCACGAGTCCTAATCCCAAGCGCAATGGACATGAGTAGTGATATCACCGCAAAAATAATCTACTTAACTTTGACTAAGAATGGTATTCGAGGGACTATTTAATGAACCAAACTACTTTTTCAAATTAGTTTTCACTAAATCTAGCACAAACTATGCAATTTCTATAGTAACAGAACACTAATATTGGCTTTTTCTAATAAAAATCACATTTGTTTAAAATAGTCCACTTGAATACCTTCTAGGAAGATATATCCACTGATATTTTTTTGATTGGTCAAGAAACGTCAGAATTCTGGTTTTCATTGGTCACTTTTTGACAGATGACAGGTGAATTGAATAGTCAAGAATAATCTTTGGGTAATTATTGATGATTTGATATACAACATTACCTACTTTCATTCTATAAAAGTGTGATTGAGCCAAATCCTCTCCTATGACTTTAGGTGTCAGCTTGAATCTTCATTTAAAATGTTAGGTACCTATTGTATATTTCTCTTGTGTTTGATTTGATATATAATTCTACTATTTTTGCCTATAAGATTATCCAATCCACTTCCGCTTTTAAAAAGTCTTTGGCACAGATCTTTATATCCACTTGTTGAGTTTGCATAAACACCATCTTTAATTTGAGGATTTAGACACAATCGAAATCAACAGGAACAGCACGACTCTCACGTCTACTCGAGTTGCCGGATCATGCGGATATTCATCTCTTCTATTGTTTTGCCCCTTTCTGCTATTTGCTATGCCCATGTCTTCCTTGGCCTCCCCCTTCTCATTTTCTTTTGATTTTTTGCTTCCTGACTCTTCTGGTCAATCTGTTTGGGCTCATCCTTGTCATGTGGCTGAACCAGTTTAGTTATCTTCTTTGTATTTTGCTTGTTATTGATTCCTGTTTAGTCATCTCTCTAATTGTTTTGTTCGTTAATCTGTCCCATTTGTTTTTTCCTGAAATTTTTCTTAGGGGTTTTATCTCCATAGCTTCTATCTCCCCTACGTGTCTCTTTTGCACAGTCCAGTTTTCGCATCCATATAACAGTGTTGGGATGGTTATGCCATTATGGATTCTTAGTTTTGTTTCTTGTTTCAGTTCCTTTTGCCTTAGTAGTCCATTCAGTGCATAGTAGTGTGGATCTTCTTTTTCCTCATATTTTACTTTTCTGTGTATTTATTTTTATTTTCATCAGTTCTATTTCTTCCGTCCATATGTCCACTTGTTTCTGCGTCTTTTTTGTTGAGTCCGGTATTAACACAATACTGTCTGCATATATTAGTGTGTCTCTTTTTATCGGCTCCAGGTTTTGATATCCTATTGTTGGCTGCAGTTGTTTCGTTCTTTTTCTAGGGTTTTTTAATTAGTTTGTTCATTACTAGTATAAATAGCAGCGGGTAAGACTATCCCCCTGCTTGATACCTCTCTTCCAGGCAAACTCTTCTGATCTTACTCCTCCTATCTGACCTTTCCTTTCTTTTTGTTGTAGGTGGACCGTACTATTTGTATCAGTGATTTCAGCATACCAGTTTCGTTTAGGCATCTGTACACCACTTCTTTGTCTATCGAGTTGAACGCTGCTCTAAAATCTATAAACGCCAGGATAAGTTGTTAACCATTCTCTAGCCTTCTCTCTATTATGTTTCTTACAATATAGATGTTTTCGTTTGTCTGCCTTCTTGGCATAAATGCTGCTTGTTCTTCTATCTCCTCGTCTACGAGTTGTCTTATTCTTTTCTCTATTATTTTTGTATATATTTTAAAGCTTATCGGTGATAAGCATATAGCTCTGTAATTATTGCATTGTACTCGTTCTCCTTTTTTATAATAGGTATTATTAGATTTTTTCCAGTCTGTTGGTATTTCTCTCATTTCCCATGCTTTTTTGCATATCCTCCAGAGCCAGTCTATACCTTCTTCTCCTAGGTATTTTATCATTTCTGGTTCAATTTTGTCTTCTCCTTTTGGTTTACCTGTTTTTATGTTTTTTATTGCTTCTTTTATTTCTTCTCTCATATTTTCTAATTGTGCCCTTCTTCCTGTTCATTGTTTTGTTCCGGTTCTTCTGTTGTTTTGCTAAACTTGTCTTCATAATATTTCTTCCATACCTTATAATGCTGTGAGTGTTTACTGCAGTTTATTTTCTTTGTCTATTATTTTCATAAGCTCCAGCAGAAACAATTACTCTAAAAACAGGTCGAGTTCATGCATTATAAAGATTGTTATTGCACTTGAAAAGTCGTTCTGTTCAATGAAAGCTTACTTCAAAAATCATCTGACATTTTCTTCAATAAAATTGTCATGCCATATAAAACTATGAAAGTGGAAAATTATCAAAAGCTTATTTGTTACAATTATTATCATTTGATAAATATAAAAATGTAAGTAGTTCCGTTTTAATTATCTTATTCATTTTATTATAATGTTTACCTTTAGCTCTGTCACAAATACCTGAAGTTGCAGCCTTTCCAATCACTTCAATCAGCTCCTGCACTTAACTATGTGGATGCCATTCGCTCACAGAAGCTCTGGGACACCCATGCAAACACAGACCCCAACTCAATACTGCAAACTCCTGTCAAGTAGCAAAAACCTTCTTTTCACTACACGTCAACCCTAGTATAGTTGTAATCAATTACCAGTAACAGTAACCGCAATGCCTTTTTTTCAAATCTCACAAGATGTTTGCAACCTCCTAAAGATACTCGATGACGTCACCACCAGTGACAGAAAATGCCTCCTATCCAATTCACAAGATATTTCCTTCTATAAGAAACTCGCCGATGTCCACTACTAGTGACTGAAATGCTTTTATCCAATTCACATGATGTAGTTAACGAATAATAAACTTGATACTGCACCCAATTCCAGATAAGACTATTTAATAGATTACTGCAGTTTAACTTGTATGGTTCTTCTACCATACACTTCATTCTTCATTTATCCATATTCCATTCATTTTAAAAATTTACTTCTATTTCATCTCTTCAGTTTATTATCACTCACTCCTTTCATATAGGTACCAACCAGATTAATAAATCATTTCATAAAAGGGGTTTATTATTTCAAGATTTTAACTTTTTACAAATAAGGTTTACATAATATCTAAGATCTTATTATTCCATCATTTGCGTCAATTATAGCCCTTAATACAATATACTAAACAAATATGTTTGTAGGTACTACTGTGAGCATGACTGTATCTACCTACCTATAGGAGTAGCATTTTATTTTATTATTAGAATGTAATTTATTTTATGTTCTCTGGTTCTTTTTTATTCAATAAATACATGTTTTACTTTTTTTTTTAAATTTTTACCTGTCTCCCTTCGAGATATCTTGCGCCCCCTTAGGGGGGCGCGCCTAACAGGTTGAGAACCTCTGGAGTAGACTGACCCTATTTTGTCCGTGAAGTTTATTTTTTGTTTCACTGCACCACTTGTATGAAATTCTGTAGTTAAAACGGTTCCTTACTAAACGTGTTTTTGTTTCATAATATTGGCTGTTTCTCAATGAAAGTAGATAAAGTATCAAAAATATGTTTCTCTAAAATAAACTTTAATTTATGAACCATTGGCAGTTGGGAGATACGAGTACCAAATACAAGTTAAATAGGCTAGGTAATTAATATTTTTATTTTAGAAATTTTAATTAAGTGTGATTCAGTCTGTATTTAGTTTCGTTTAGTTGCTCATTTTAACAGCAGATATTTTATTTTAAAGACATATTAATGAAGAATTGTTTTCATTTGAAATTTGAAATTAAATACCTAAGCCAGAAATTACAATAAATTTGGTTTTTTAAGATTTGCGCTCTCCCTATAGGTAGGCGTACGAAGATATTTTTAGTGCAGTTCCCTAACATTTGCGTTGCAGCCTGATAGCGATATAACCAGTGTTGCCAGACGTATGGATTTGTCGCTACACGTAGAAACAATTTGTCAAAAAAGGGATTTTCGCGAATTGTGAGAGTAAATAAATAAAAGAAAGAGAAAAATGCATTTTTCGAGAATTCTGAAAGAATTTGAACTGTTTATACCTCCCCTTTAATAATAAAGTCTAAACATCTATGCAAAATTTGAAAGTGAACATCCAATAATAAAATGTAGATAACGTGGGAGAAGGCGGTAGGTTATAAAATTTGTAAATTGCGGTGGTTGAGTTGGTTGTTTAAGTATTTTCATCGAAGCGACTAATATTAATGGTTTTATCCAATACCCACGAGTAATATGGTGTTTTACTAGTTAGTTTCATAACCCACCTTACTTCTAACACCGTAGGTTATAATAAATAACCCACACGCGACTTGCAACTACTTAACTCATTCCCGTGGGTTATAACTGCCTTAGCTCACTGTCAATTAATTTGTAACTTTGACACAACTTTACTGTCAATATATAATTTAAACTTTTTTGGTATTTATTGAGTTTTTGGATACAGTTTTGTATGGCAGGCTTGGGTTACTACTACCCACTCGAGGTAATTATACCTACTCGGCAAGCCTCGTAGGTTCAAACACGTAGATAATATATCTACTATAACCCACTAATACCATAATTAACTATTAAACTGTATCAGCAGTAGAACAAGATATGTAGTATATGCTCTATGAATCTGATATGTCAAATTACTAGGACTTCGGTATTTAAAACACAAATTATACCGTCTACGGTGTACAGATTTATTCCACCCCATTCCTCAATAAACAAGAGACCAGAACCCATTAGTGTCGACGTGTCTTCTTCCATGATTTAAATAATTTGCGTATTTTACTTTTTTAGCCATTGTTCGGTTTAGATTCACAGTTCAATTTCAGTTCTTTAGTGTTTTTTTCCACTTTTACAGTGTGTAGAAAAATTTGTTAAGTATGGGGTTTAAGCTGTGTCTGCATATTGTAATTTTACGCTGTTTATTACTAGGAGCTCATTATTTCAACTAAATAATACATAATGAGTGCCAAAAACGATAATAGCAATAGCGGCAGCAGCAGTGAAAATAACCTGATTCAAAACGACCAGAAAATCTCCCGTTTCGTCTATTTCATCTTCCAACGTTCCAACCCTAAAAAAACGTTGGAGGAAACAAGCATTTTATGAAAATTGGTTATCAGATCCATTATAGGCGTAACTTGAGAGGGGCAAGGGGGGGGGGGGCAGTGCCCCAACCCAAAAATTTTGATTTTAAAGTGCAAGGACAAATTTTTTTTGCAATTTAGGTTTAAAAATGTTGTGAAGTCTTGATTTAGCCCCTTAAAGTGATGCCCCAAGTTACGCTCATGAGATTCAGCTTTCAAGGGATGGATTGCTGCGGTAGCAACTATAAATATAAAGCTAAGTGTATTCCCTGCAACAAAATCCTTATGGCAGGGAAAAGTGAACTGGAAAAACATTCCAAAACAACTCAAACTTTAAATCTGTAAGGGCTACTCATTCTACTAGAAATGTGCAGAGTTTTGTCAAATCCGTTGTACAAGATGAGGAAATTAATGCCGAAATTAGGTTGACTTTAATTGCGGCCAAACATAATTTAAGTATAGCCCATGGAGGTTTTATTGAATCTAAAAAATCAATTTTTAAAGATTCTAAACTTGCTCAAAACTTACATAAACCAGTCAAAACGCTCGTTAGGGCATTAAAAAGGTTGTAAAAGTTATTTCAACATCGATATATATGAGCCATAAAAAACACTTGTTGAGCAGAAACCCCTTCTCGCAAGCTTGTTCAAAAATCGGTCACGCTACCTCTCATCCCGTAGCGCTTCAGCCAATCACATTGCCGAATTAATCTCCTGTCCATTTATAATCAGTAGTCGCGAACATCTGAATACTCCCCGCCACAATCGGTTTTTAGATCTTTTAAAAAGGTTTCGCATAGTTTTCTCATAGGATTCCTTCAGCTGCCTCATCGAAGCAAGTTGAGTACTTGGTACCGAGTATCTTAACATGTTTTAACCACGACGGTTCTAATTTCCGGAGATACCTTCTCAATCCGCTCTGCGGGTTTTAATTTACAGAACCGATCGATTTAAGTCACTTAATAAGGAGTGCGTACCGGAGTTTTCGCACTGCAGCATAGCTTGCCATTCCGTGCTATCGATTTTTCTTCCGGATTCTCCAGCAGTTACTGCAGCTTCGTTGCCACATTACATTCTATCGAGCTCCCCGATTTTCCTGCACAACTGTAGCGTCACGTCCAAGCGCGATTCCGGAAGGGACATCACGCAACACAAGCCGCAGCGAGGATCTTAAAAAGGTACTGTGTAAAATTTATATTAAGGTAGATGCCCATTATTTTCGTTAAGTGAAATAGTATCGCGGAAGCAAATTAAAGTGACGCACGTTGAAAGATGTTTTATAGCGTTCAGATAAAGACAAAATAGTCATTATCATTTCACGAATTCATAATTCTGTAAATAATTTAATTAAGATTACCGAATGCCAATATTTGGCAGTTCGTAAAACACCATCGCGTCATGTAGGATTTAGGATTCAGTAATAAATTCAGCTGTGATCATTGTACATAGTAATTTTGGTGTTATGACATTAATATGCTATTGAATTTTAATTATTCTGTTTTCTTTGGATTTGATGGTTGTTGTATGCGTTCTTTCCTGTATTTAAGTGTAAAAGGTTCTAACTGTAGGAAATCACTTAAAGTAAGTTCCATACGAGACAGCGCAAGGAAGAACGTCGCTGTAGCAGTATCTTTGGAAGATAGGCTCATTACTGAATTTGCTTTTTTAGATCCATTGGTTGCTTGACAAACTTCCGAAAGAATAAACATTTCTTGTATTTGTAATAAATTTTAAAATATTATAGATTACGACTCAACATTTTTGGAATTGCATAAATTGACATTTTTTCTCTCGTGAAATATGCGATCTAAGCAAAATTAATCTAGAAGACTTTTGGTTTCATATTTCAAACGTGAAAGGTGTTTCCAATCAGTGCGTTTTCAAAAATATTTCTAGTTTAGCACAGATAGTTTTACCGCTGCCGCATTCAAATGTGAGAGTGATGCCATTATTTTCAATGTGTAACGATGTAAAAACCAAACGAAGAAATGGACTTCGTACCGAAACTTTAAGTTCTTTGGTTTGAATAAAACTAGAATTTAAAAAAAAACTGAAAGAAAGTCCACAGGATTTTTCTGTTCCTTCGGAAATGGCAAATTTGTATAAACAAGGTTTGTATTTCGTAGAAATAGTGGATGAAAATGAAAAAGATGTTATTTGTATTTCTGCCTCCGATTTTGATTAATTATTTTTGATATGTGATTCATCACAATCACAAAAAGAAGGCTACAATACTTTGTTTTAATTTATTTAATGTGTAGGCATTTAGAATTTATGTTATGTTGAAAAAATTTTTTTGGCTCCGCTTAATTGTTTTCTCCATTTATCCAATTATTTCAGGCCTAACCTGTATATTTTTATTTGAATTATAATTCCTTGCATTTAGAATTCTTAAATTTTCCAAACCAGCGCATTTTGTACCTGTATCGAGTTGCTATCGTTAGCACGGTGCACTTTTGACCCGCTTTATCTGTTATCGCTGAGCGTTGGAATTCGAGTTTTCTTGTTGAAGCGAACGTTTCGGGGCGGCACTTGTTCTTCTGGCCTCGGCCGACGCGTTTCGCGCGGTCGACGTTTGATTTTTAATTAAGTCAAGAGTACGTACGCTCAACGAATTTTTACCAGAATTTTATTTCCAAGGACTGACTATAATCAGGTGCTATGGCGTTTTTCTGCTTGTTATTCTTGTATTAATTATGTTTCTTTAGCTCTTAATTGACAGTTTTACCTGACTTAATTTTCAACACCGGCTAATGTCCTACCTAGCTTCTGCAATTTGGGAGTGGCTCTGCTTCAATTACGGGCGCATCTAAGCTGCTTTTAACCACAGGGTATAGTAACCCCCGGCCAGCATTTGCCTGTCAGCAATTTATGGGCGTTGGAGGTTCGAGGTTAATGATACTTTTGTGGTAAATACCGCATTAAAAGTGGATGGTCTCCCTGCTTTCAAGCTGATTCGGACTGGCTATTCCGAGATGAATATTATATTAAATTATCTTCGATACTTGAAGTTTGAATTCGTACATTCCATAACTATCTGTATTTAAAGTATAAATTTATACTTTCTGTTATTACTAACATGTAAAGTTTAGACGCATATATTCAATCAGTTTTAATATTTGAAGTTTAAATGCGTATACTTAATTACAATTAATGTTGAAAGCTACAATTTATATGTGTAATCAAACCTTTGTAAAAGGAGATTCACGTTTTTTGCCTTCAATAGCCTGAACAGAGAGGTTTTTTTTAAATGACAGCGATATTCATATCACTCGATTTATTTGTAGTTACAATTAATTTAATAACTTGAAAGGAGTTCTTTATCTTGGTGCGTGTCGCAACCTTTAATTAATTTGCACATTTCTATCATTATTACATTCTTTATGACCAAATTATTCTAATTATTTAATATTGAATTACCATTATAGACTGCAAGATTATTTAGCGTTAATAAATAAATGCTAGTCACTTGTAGTTAGTTATATTATTCGAAACCATTTGTATTTTGTTTTTGAAGCATTTCCAGGGTGGTACAGTTGATAAGAATCTACGATCCAAGGCCGCCGAAATTGAGCTAGTTTGGCTTGCGCGGTAAGTTAAAATTTTTAGAGCTTTCGTGTAATGCGTACTTCAAGGAGGTTAATCTGTGATTTTTTACTACCATTGATTATTTTAATTAATTAACCGCAGGTCGGCTTCCTTATTGTAACAATGTTTAAGTATAATGTAAGTAAGCCGAGTTCTGCAGCAATCAAATGAGTCTCGTTAAGTGCTATAAGCAAACGTGTATTCTTCAATATTTTACCTTCATCAATAAATTCCGGTTCAATGTATTCTTTGTTTTGTAAAAGAGAGTGCCGTAATATCATCTGTAATCGCACTGAGTGCAGTAATAACGCTCTTAACGATACTCACATTAACTTGGTAAATAGTCTATAACAACACCGATGAAGATAATAGCTATTTATGCAACAAGTGCTAAACGTCGACGTTTATGAACGAGACATGAAAATTATGAAACGAAGCCGAAGGCTGAGTTTCATAACATGTCTCGTTCATAAACGACTTTTAGCACGCGTTGCATGCAATATTTTATCTACGACCTTAATTTACTGTTATTAATCCATAAATATCGATTTAACAAAGGTTTGCATCTGCGACACTTTTAATTTATGTCATAATAAACAGTAGGCCACGCGCGGGCGAATGTTTGCCAAGCCAGTGCTGTCAAGGTCAGTTACGAAATGTAATTATTAATACTCCATATTTGAGTGTATTCATTACATAACGCTTTAATTATTTCAAAAACACTTTACCTGTAACGCAAGAAGCAACTAGAATAACTTTACAACTTCACTCCCAGTTCGAAATTGTAGTTTTATAACCTCACTTCACTTTTAACACTAGAGCTAAAAGTAAACAGCTGATTTCTTTAACCACGGTAAACTATAAAACGTCACTTTTAGTGAAACAAGCTATCGCTAAAAGGCCTACTTTTAGTAGTGGTCGTAGATAATAGCTATTTATGCAACAAGTGCTAAAAGTCGACGTTTATGCGCGAGACATGAAAATTATGAAACGAAGCCGAAGGCTGAGTTTCATAACATGTCTCGCGCATAAACGACTTTTAGCACGCGTTGCATACAATATTTTATCTACGACCTTAATTTTACCGTTATTAATCCATAAATATCGATTTAAGAAAGGTTCGCATCTGCGACGCTTTTAATTTATGTCATAATGAATAGTAGCCTACGCCGCGGTGGCGATTGTTTGGCCACGCCCGTGCTGTCAAGGTGAGTTACGAAATGTAATTATTGATACTCCACATATGACTGTATTCATTACATAACGCTTTAATTATTTCAAAAACGCTTTACCTGTAACGCAAGAAGCAACTAGAATAGCTTTACAACTTCACTTGCAGTTCGAAATTGTAGTTTTGAACCTCGCTTCACTTTTAGCACATGTGCTAAAAGTAAACAGCTGATTTCTTTAAACACGGTAAACTATAAAACGTCACTTTTAGTGAAACAAGCTAGCGCTAAAAGGCCTACTTTTAGTAGTGGTCGTAGATAAAGTTATTTATGGGACAGAAATCTATCAGTTTCTCTTCATTCTTGTTTTCCAGTCACCTTTTCTGTTCTATTGTTTCTCATTCCCACTCTATCGTTGAAATCTCCAGCTACAAAGATTGTGCCTACACTGGATTCCGAATAATTGTCAAATCTTTCCAACACATATCTTTTGTTTATTTATTTTTATTTTCATTGGGCCCGTATACTACAATTATTGCATTTTTTTCTTTTACAAAGAAGAGTGGTAGAGTTAATATTCTTTCTGTCCATCCTTTCCGGTTTGTAATGTTATCCACTATTTTTTTGTTGACAATACCTACATCTTATTCCTTCAGTCGATCTTTTACTTAGTGGTACTCCACTATAAAACAACGTATGCCCAGTTTCTGGTTCTATTTCCCTATTTCCTTTTTTTTTGTTTCTGGTATCACCAATATCTCCAATCCTGTCATTTCAAACTCATACACTACGCTCTACGTCATTCACTTTTCCATTTAAGCTTCTTATATTCCATACTTCGTCCTTATCAGCCCTTTCGTTTATGAGTTGTTTGGATCCCTAATTTCATTATCTGTACTATCTGCTAAATGGTTACTCTTCTTGTTCCATGCGTACTTATTTCCATTAAATAATGATTTAGGCATAAAAATTAAGTTCGAGTTTACAGCCTCCTTTCCATTATTTTATACTTTTAAAATAAAATTGTAATAAAAAATTACTTATATTTTTTACCGTTACTATTACTGCGATTTAGGTCTATAGTAGGGAGAAGTGGGGATTTCTAATCTGTCGGTGATGGATTGATGGATATTGGCACAGAACAATACCTATTGGTTAAAAGAATTCTGGCAACACTGGATATAACTTAAGTATTGTTCTGTAACATAACAGCGGCTGCCGAGTTAGTTACTGTTTTGTGCTGCCGAGTGTGCTTTGTCTTATCATTCGTTGAGTTGTGTAGTGTTAATTGTGGAGATTCGTTCTTTATCTATCTTAAGCTTGAGTAAAATATAAGTAAGTAGGAATTAATTAATTGTCATTCCATTAGCCATTATGTTTATTACTTTGACGCATTCGTATTTTTAATGTGTACCCACACTTTGATTGGTTTAATCGCGGATTTTTCAGGATTCACGTAAAACATGGAGATTTTAATAGGAATTACAAAACATTAAATAAATACCAACAACGTAAATAAATGAGCATTGAATTATTTTAACAAAGCTGCTACAATTTTATATTTTAATCAATTAATTGAAAATTATTACGGGTTTAAAACAACGTGGTATATTGAGGTTAGGTATGAAAGATATACTTTATTACCGCGTTTGTTGCCAAATCAGTAAGTTATGCTTACCGTTCTGGATTCTGGATAGGTTAGCAGGTTAGATTTTGCGTCAGTTTTGACACTGACCGGAGCAAACCTAACCTCCTAACCTCGAATTTGACATAGACTTACAGTGCCACCAACATATTATTCTGTGGTATGTCACATTTTACTGTCGTTTGAAAAAAAATACATTTCTATCGTGCAAAAAACGGCATAAGCGTCACGAACGTTAAGGAATTACCGATCTCAGACAATAAATGGAGTCGTCGCTTCGCTCCTCCTCCATACAATTGTCTTCGATCGGTAAAATGTTTTTACCGTTCTTAATACTTAATATACTATAGTAGGTACCATTGCGAGAAAAATAATTGGTATGGCTGCGTTATAATGAAGGCTAATCTTAAAAACTGTTATATTGCAGTGCTCCTACTCCTATGACAATGTCAAATTTGGTAAGTGGACATCGATATGCAATAAGGAATCAACCCACAAATTTTGATTTTTGCGGCTTTACATTCTGCAATAAAGAACCAGTCCCCATGTCAACGTTTTGGCATTGCAAACAAATAAAGAACTAACCCAGAAGCTGCTTATCTGGTTTTTCTATTTTGCAGTACAGAATCAACTGCTTTCAGAAATGCAAAAACGAATCAACTGCTGCATCCTATTCTATAATTCTTTATTGCATAATGGTAAATTCCTTACCAGTTCCCTCCAAAAGATATCAACTACTGTAATGTTTGGTTCTTTATGCATAGTGGCAAATCCCGTATCAGCTCCGCCAAGCTAGTGAACAGTGCAGAATGACAAAATAAATTACTGTATCTACAATAATTTGAGTGTTTAACAATAATACGCGATGTTTGAGGTAAATTCTTCTTCTTTCTTTCATATATGGATGATCCATATTGGTAGGCACATTGCCTGTTTATTCCGTTAATCCTCCTCTGACGTTGAGGTCCAACATTCTTTCCAACGTTTTGGGAATCTACCTGGAGTTCTGTTCTCCATCGGCTTATCGAGTTTGGCGTTTTTTACCAGTCTGGTGTCCTCCATTCTATCTATATGCTTGCTCCAGTATTTTCTTCTTTGTCTAGTCCATTTGCCTACATCCGGAATTCCGCATCTGTCTCTGAGTTCTTCTTCTAATTTTATCATAGAGTGTCTTTCCATGAATGCTTCGTATTATTTTCATCTGTACTGTTCGCATCATCTGTGTTGTTTTGGAGGTATCAGGTCTAGTTTCTGCTGCGTATCTTAGGATTGGTCTGATAGCAGTTTTATATATTCTTGTCCTGCTTTCCGTGTTAAGATACTTATTTTTCCAAATGATGTCTCTTAGGCATCCTGATATACGCGAAGCCTTTATGGCTTGTTGCTTTACTTCTTGTTGTAAATTTTCGTCGCTTGTTATTGCTGCGCAGAGGTAGTTAAATGGCTTGACCTGTTCGATGGTTCTGCCATAAATCTCCAGTTTACTTCTTGCCATTTTCTTTGATGCAACTAGGCTTTTAGTTTTTCCGTGTTGATAGCCATATTCATTTGTTTGGCTTCTTGATTGAAGGCATACAGCAATCTTTGTAGGTTATCCTCGCTGTCGGAGATGAGCACTGCATCGTCAGCGTATTCTACGAAGTGGAAGTAGGTGTTGCCCACTTTATAACCTGCTATTTTAGGTAGTTTTTTGATTATCGCATCCATTATCATATTGAAAAGAAACAGGCTGAGGGAATCGCATTGTCTAACTCCAGTGTTTATTTGTACTTCGTCAGATATTTGGTGGTTTACTTTAATATCCGTCCTGCAGCGGTGATTTATATTACAAACCATCTGAATTAGCCTTTGGTTGATTCCTTTATTTTTCATTATTCCGATAACGTCTGCTAAGCGGACTCGGTCAAACGCTTTTGTCAGATCTACAAAGCACATGTACGTGGGCTTATTAAATTCCAGGGATTTTTCAAGTATTTGTTTGACTGTAAATTGCATCAATGGCTGATCGGTTTCTAGGGAACCCCCGCTGTTCCTCTCTTACCTGCACCGTTTTGCTTAGCTTCTCCAAGATCCATTTAGTGAACACTTTCAGCATGCTGCTGAGCAGGATTATCCCACGGCAGTTCTCTGGAGACGTTTTTTGGCCTTCCGTGAATATGGGGATTGTTGTGCTTTCCTTCCCCTCATTTGGTACTTGGCTGTTGCTTACAATAGATTTGAACATTGTTAGGATTTCGTTTTGTAATTGTGTTCCTCCATATATTAGCATTTCGTTTGTGATTTTGTCTGGCCCGGGGCTTTTTCGATTTTTAAGGGATTTTAGAATGCTTTTGATGATCTCTTCCGTTACTTTTATGTCATCTTCTTCCTTATTTTTTATTAGTTTTTCCACTTGTTCTTTCTGTGCGTTGTTTAAGGTGTCAAAGTATGTTTTCCATTCTTCTACAGGGATCTTACTGCTTTGGGTGGTGTCTTTTATTTCCATCTTAGTTTTCCTTAACATGCCCCATATCTTTTTCTGACTTCCATACATATCTCTTTCCATCCCTTTTGTATATCGTTCCCAATAGTCTTCTTTTATCTACTGTATTTGGGCATTAACTCTGTTGCGTTCTCTAGTGTACATAGTCCAGTTTTCTTCGTTTCTATTGCGAAGGTAGTTGATGTAAAGTTGTTTTTTTGTTTTAGCTAATTCTTTCACCTCTGTTGTGAATCAGGGTGTCTTATTTGGTGTATTAACATTGATGTGTCTTTTTCCTAAAGCTTCATTAGCTGCGTCAAGGATGTTATTTTTTAGCGTTTTCCATTGTTGATGGATTTTGTCAATTTTTTCTATTGGGTTTTGCCTTAATTTTTCTGTTAGACGATTGCTATATAGTTCTTATATGCTTTTGTTTTCTAGGGATTCGATATTGAATTTAGTTATGAAATGAGGTTTTGGTTTTGTATTAGTAGGAATGTGTAGTCTTAATTTACAAAGGAGGAGCTTGTTATTTGTGATCACTACCCACATTGGCTGAGTTCGTACATCTAGTACTGCCTGCGGATGGACCGCCCTTTGGTTATGATGTAGTCTATGACCGACTTAAAGCAATATCAGCAAAGAAGTTAAATGACATTAAAAATATTTTTTCTATTTTGGTTTTATAAAGCCGTTCTAAGCGTACTGCTTTAGCTCAAAAACAGTACGTTACGAGGCCTCTAATCGTACTGTTTTTAGTTTATTTTTTTTACGATGTTGGTACGATTTATAGGAACTGTTCAAGTTCATTGGCGTTGCATTGCAATTTCTTACCAAATGACTGTATAATTATAATAACATTTCAAGTAGGAATTTTTTAAACTTTTGAGATGTGATGCTGCAAATACAAATTAAAATGCAGATAACATTTATTTTCTATCGAAATAAAAATGCTATAAAAAACAAATTACCTTCTGAATAATATAAAATTAAGTCAAAAAATGCTATCTAACAATTTCTACGTTATAATTAACATCTTTTATAAAAACATTGCAAAAGAAGCTGCATAGCGCAGTTGGAAAAGCGCTAGGCTTGCATTAAGCAAGTCGTCGATTCAAATCCCGCAGTTGGCGGAATTTTTCCGCAGCCTTGACAATTGGAATCGGGCTTGGTGAGATCATTCACAGTTGGGGACCAAACTAACTGTGCCCTACTCAAGGTAAAATGGGGTTATATATTTAGCAGTTGTTATGTGTGGTTAGAAGTTTTTAACAAATTGTGTAACATATTTTATGATTAGAGAAAACACAACAAATAACAAACGCAATAAAGAAATATAAAATCACATAGGTAGCACAAGTAAATATTTATAAGAACATTAAAGACTATAAAGAGAAAACGGCTATATTCCCGTTTTACATGCCGAATAATACTCAGAACCTACTCATTCAATCAAATAGGCTATATCATCATCAGTCTGAATTTCGTCGGATTTATCTAATTTTGATTCAGTATCTGATTCAGAATCAGATTTTCCAAGAGAAACTATATTAATTGGTCAAATCTCATGTACACTACAATCTCCCATGTATTTTAGCCAGTAATCCTTACTTAATAATCTTTTCACAATGATTTGTACTCTTTTGATACATTTTCTTACTAAATTTAGAAAGCGATTCTTACCCTTCGAGAAGTGTTATAAATTTATATTCTTATGTTTTACAAAACCCCATACCATTTCAATGGTATTATACTGGCAATGATATGATGGTAATATAAGAACATTTAGTAAGGTATATCTATGACACACTCCTTTAAAAAACATTCTGCTTCCGTCTTCTATTTTAGGCTTAGTTGCTTGTTCTTTATTTGGGATTTTTACAATTCGATCATTGGGCATTCTATTTATATGTTGGTTCTATTCTTCGTTTTTGTACCCATTCGTTGATTGGTTCTATCTTACAAGATTTTCTTATGTTCACGCTTCTCTCTCTATCATACAGTATTATATTGTGACTAGCAACCAGTGAGACAAATGTCTCATTTAAAAAAACAAAAAAAGACCGTTTTGCAAATAGAACGTGTATTCACCACACGTACGTATATGACGTCATTGTTGGTAGCAAACTACCAGTCGCATTCGCCTTGATAAAATTTGCCTAGAATCTAACCTAAAAAGTTAGGATTAGGATATAATTAAGATAATAATTAGTGTTAGAGACTGAAATTCGGTTCCTGACCTGACATGACCATTCCAAACATATAACTTTAATAACTTTTTTCTCTATCTCTTACGGTTTGGCTGCTGAAACAGCGTCCCGGACAATCTATTATACCGGGTGAATGAGACCACTCGTATCAGTTTTTTTTTTTAAAGAACGGTGAGTCGTAGAGAGTTGGGATAAAAAAAATTATTATAAAAGTCATACTAAAGAATTGAATGGTGATATTATTATTTCTCGAAAAAGTCAGCATCACGAGTAGTTTTATCAACAATGTCCAGAACTCCAAAATTTTAAATGGCACCATAAGTCGAAAAACGTATTGTTGAAAAGATCGTTAAAAAAGAAGAAAGTTTTGTAGGAAAAATTATTTTACTACTACTACCCCTTTTAAGTAATATTCGATTAAAGTTATTAAATTTGAAATTCGTTGTTAACAAACAAAATTGAAAAGTCGGCTTTTAAAATCTAGTTACCGAATTAAACAATGTTACAAGTGTTCAAAATGTTATTGACATTAAAACGTGTGTGTAACATTGTTTAATTCGGTAACTAGATTTTAAAAGCCGACTTTTCAATTTTGTTTGTTAACAACGAATTTCAAATTTAATAACTTTAATCGAATATTACTTAAAAGGGGTAGTAGTAGTAAAATAATTTTTCCTACAAAACTTTCCTCTTTTTTAACGATCTTTTCAACAATACGTTTTTCGACTTATGGTGCCATTTAAAATGTTGGAGTTCTGGACATTGTTGATAAAACTACTCGTGATGCTGACTTTTTCGAGAAATAATAATATCACCATTCGATTCTTTAGTATGACTTTTATAATAATTTTTTTTATCTCAACTCTCTACGACTCACCGTTCTTTAAAAAAAATACTGATACGGGTGGTCTCATTCACCCGGTATATATAGATTCTTCGGAGAATTTTCATATTTGTTGTTTCCATTAGCCGCTTTGTTTTTTCAGTTTCCGGCCTTGTCTCTGCTGTATAGGTCAGTATTGGCCGTACTGTTGCTCTGTATATCCTTGATTTTGTTTCTACGTTTAGGTGTTTATTTCTCCATATCGTGTCATTCAAACATCTCGTCTTATTTGCTTTTATTACTTGTAGCCTTACTTCATTTTCGGTGTTGCTCTGTCATTTGCTATATTTATGCCTAGATAGTTGACAGTCATAACCTGCTGTATTATCTTATTCTTTAGTTCTAGTTTGCATGTCAGTGGTTCGTTTGAAGTTGTTAAGCATTTAGTTTTTTTCAGTTAAAATGACCATATTTAGTGTTATTGCCTTTTTATTAGGGATGTCGTACCCGGTCGACTGTTATTCGTAAATATTTTTAGATTTACAAGCAGTGTCGGACTGGCCCACCGGGCAAATGCCCGGTAGGCTAATTCAGTTTGGAGGCCAAAATGTCCACACAATTTTTTTTTTCAAAAAATAAACTGCATACCTAAATGTTTTAACAAAATTTAAAAAAAATCTTTGTGTCTAAGTATTGCCCCAGTTTTGTTTGTGCATGCATGCATCATGCATCTATTTTTTCTTAGTAGTCGTGGAATGAACATGATTGTGTGGGGCTCTCGCAGCTGGTTTATCTATGCTGCCATCTAGGCGTGCTCTTTACCATCTGGGTATAATTTACAGTTTTACCTGGCAGAGCCCTGCAGGGTTGCAGGGTTGGGTCCAAGGTTCGTCGAGTAATATACTCGACGGACCTTGGGTCGGGTCTGCTCTCCGTGCACGCTGTCAAATTATTGCAAGACAAAGGTTTTGGTCGGTAGAAAATTGATGTGCCAAAATTGAAATGTGAAATGTCTGATCAAGAAAGGGAAAAGCAAAAACCGCCACATAAACGTGAGCATCAAAGAAAAAATTGCTCGTAGAGGCCGCCGCTTTGACCCAGCCAATTACGAGATTTTTCAAAAAGCCATCATTAAAGCCATCAACGGCGAGATGGAGATGTTACTTTTTTGTTACCTTATTTCATGTTTATTTTAAAATTATTAGAATAAATATTTTTTCCATTTCTCCTCCATTGTAGTTATTCATTTTGTTGTACTTTCACCTGCCATTACTGGTAAGAGGGGTGCATTTTGGGTCTTCAATCTCTTTACAATAATAAAAATTTCGCCTGCGGCAGGGCTTTGCCCCCCGGACTCCCCTTTAGCCGGGGAGCTATGCCCTTCCCCCTCCTCTTATTTTTACATGTTAAATAGTGGGAGGCTCAATGGTCGCCTTGTCTAATGCTGGTGGTATAGACTGGAATTGGTTCTGTTAGTTCTTCGTTTACTCGTGCTTGAATTGTCTTAAACACGTAGATGTTTTTTATAGTCTCGATTATGTCTTGCGGAATTCCTCTATTGTAAAGTAATTCTATTACATTTTCAAGCAGTATTCGGTGAAAAGCTTTTTGGAGATCGATGAAACATATAAATGCTGGCTTCTTATACTCAACAGATTTTTCTACCGTTTGCTGCATGGTAAATATTCTCTTAATTGTTGGTTACAGCTGTATTATTATTCAAAATATTAAAGTGTGAAAAAATACATTACATGCCATATTTTTTCGGTAGAGTTTTTTTCAGCTAATTTTGTTGTTTAAATTTATGTTGCTAATAGCTATAAGTAAGCTTATTAGTTGTGTCAAAACATGTCAAGTATAAATTTTCAAATAAAACAAATCATTTCAACGTTACGTTTCACTATTTTAATATAGCTTCTTCAGACTTTTTTTAAAAACAATTTTTTATGACAAATTAAAATTTGGGGCAAACAGTTAATAGGCACATGAATTCTCTTATCTATTGTTAAAAAAAAATTTAAATACCTAACTAACTGGTGCAACATTACGTTGTTGATATCAGTTTTTGGTTAGTTCATGGAAGGTGTAAGTTGGATTTCACCAATTATTATGTTTTGTTGTTTTTACTTTTCTCGTCTGAAAGACGAAGGAAGTATTGTAATCGCGAAAAAATCACCTTCCGAGATTTCTCCAGATCTTCACGTTTCAGGGTCCCTAGATGACGAAAAAGAGGTTTTTTCAATTCCGTCTGTCTGTTGGCGGTATAACTTGTTTATTTTTCGTTCAACTTAGTAATAGATACCAGTAATAATTTGTACATAGTGCAGGCTTTATTCTTACCAAAAATGGGAGCTAGTAGATACAGAATAAATTTTTTACAATACAAAAACGAGGCACAAATTAGCGCTTTAATAAATATAGCTGCGACGGAGAAATTGGAGAGGCCGGTCTGCCGTGGCTCAGGTAGAAATTGCGCGTTCCCTTACCATATCGTTGGGGCTGCACATGCGGTCCGCCTGCCGTTCGAATTCGACCACCGGTAACGCTTTTTTTAATTTGAAAATTTATTTAATTTATTAGAAACGTGAAGATATTTTTACTCCTAACTTAATTTGATTTTTAAAATTGTTTATTGTCACAATGTCGACGAGGGAAGTTCTGCGTAAAGCCTTTTACAGATTTTTTGTAGTTGATATGGTAAAAAATGTTTTTAAAGTCTTTTTTCTTTATTCTTTTTTTCCCTCAGGTATGTAGCAAATACGTTACTTAGGAATGGAACTTCTAATGTTTTATTGTTTTACTTATGTGTTATTATTAGAGTCCGTCAAAATATTCCCGTATTTTTTCAAAATATAGCATAGCAAAATGGCATTTATTTTTTCAAAATATGGCATATAAAATGGCATTTATTTCAAAATAAAGCATAACAAATGGTAAGTATTTATTTCAAAAAGTTGAAATTTTAGAAAAATGTCACCAGTAATATTAAAAATCCCACAATACAAATATAAAAGACAAAGTGATCTGATAAAACGACGGACACAAAGCAAATGAGTGGAACGTAGGTATTCGTGGTGCATTGAAGGGAAGGGGAGAGCGCGGGGTTGTTTTTGATGAGTGGACGTAACGGGATACTTACCTGAGCGTTGAGGCGCGCGACGAGCGGTCACTTCCGCCCCGAGTCATCGACCTTAGTACCTGGCACTCTCCAAAACTTCTGCATGTTTATTTTGAAATTTGTAAGCCCTTTTGTTGTGAATTAGCCACATAATATTGGTTTTGATTGAAATATAGCATTAAAATATGGCATTTATTCAAAATATAGCATTTATCACGAAAAAAGGCATTTTATAGCATTTATGGCACCAACAAATGTGGTTTATTCCACCCCTTAGGCTGTGGCTACAGTGAAGGCGGTTCGGTTCAGACCAGACCAGATCAGACCAGACCCGTACTGTCTGGAGAAATCAAACATGTTTGTTACTACGTAAGTGGCGACAGTTGTCGCTTCCGATCGGCTCCGACCGTTTCAAACTTCGTCCGACGCATTCCGACGGTCTGAAGGGATCAAACTTGTTTGATTTTTAGTCAGACCACGGCTGAAATAGCTGCATAGCAAATAGTGTTTGTTAAAAATTTAGAAAAAGACCCAATGTTAAAACTAAGTACAACGTACAATGGCTGAAAGAGGGCTCAGAAACGCAAAAAGATTTCAAACAGACACTTGAAGCTAAATTTAACCAAACAAAACAACCAGAACTCTTGCCAGTTAATCAAATATGGCTAGAATATAAAAACATCCTAAAAGAAACCGCACTAGAAACAATTGGAGTGAAGAAGCCACAAATGAAGGACTGGATGAGCAAAATCACATGGGACTTGATTACGGAAAGGAAGAAAATCAAACACAAATGGCAAATAGAAACAAGAGAAGATAAGAAGGACGAGTTAGACAAGCTCTACTGGGAAAAAAACAAAGAAGTTAAGAAAAGTGCTAGAAGAGACAGACGGGCCCAACAAGAGGAAATAGTGAAAAAAGCAGAAGAAGCGGCAAGTAAAAACGACATGAAGACGCTGTATGATATCACACGAAAGCTTACAAGCAGGAACAAATCTAATATATCACACATCCGCGATAAGAATGGCAACTTAATTAAAACTGACACCGAGATCCTACAACGATGGATGGAACACTTTACGGAAATCTACGAAAAGCGGGCAATGGATACAAACCTCTATAAGGCCGAAGTTAGACAAAAGCTGAAGATAAACACAGACCCGATAACAAAAGAAGAAATAGCTGCAACTATAAAACAACTAAAAAACAACAAAGCAGCTGGGATCGACGAGATACCTAATGAACTTATAAAAGCAGGGGGAGAAGCCAGCATCACAATACTACACCTGCTAATAAATAGAATCTGGACTGAAGAAATAATCCCAGATGAATGGAAGGAAGGCCTAATAATTACCCTACCCAAGAAAGGGGATCTGAGCTACTGCAGCAACTGGCGACCAATAACCCTACTGTGCACTGCCAGCAAACTACTAGCTAAAATAATATTAACCAGAATTAAACAAGAGCTGGAAACGATATTAAGGGGCAACCAGGCAGGATTCCGATCAAGAAAATCATGCCAAGACCACATCTGTTCGCTAAGAATAATCACCGATGAAGGCTTAGAATGGCAAAAGGAGATTCACCTCGGCTTTATAGATTTTGAGAAAGCCTTCGACAGAGTAAATAGAGAAAGACTGTGGACGATCCTGGAGGAATATGGAATCCCGAACAAAATTATTAGAATAATTAAATTGATGTACGAAGGATATAGCTCAAGAGTAGAATATTGTGGCAATAAGACCGATGCTATAAAAATAGAAAGCGGTGTAAAACAAGGTTGCACTCTGTCGCCTATCCTCTTCTTAATTGTAATAGATTGGGTAATGAAACGGACAACAGACAACAAAAAAGGCCTCACCTGGAGATTCGGCCAGGTCTTAGAAGATCTAGAGTTCGCCGACGACATCTGCTTAATAACTGAGAAGATTAGTCATATGCAAGAGAAAATCAATATCTTAAATAGTAACGCAAATTATGTAGGTTTAAAAGTTAATACAAAAAAAACAAAAACCCTCCGCATCAACACAACAAGCACCCAAGAAATAGAACTTGAAGGAGAAAAAATACAAAACGTCGACCAATTCGTGTATTTAGGAAGCGTAATTGAAGATTCAGGAGGATGCCAAAAAGACATCAAGAGGAGAATTAGCAGAGCACAAAATGCATTCAATAAACTAAAAAAAGTGTGGAGCTCAAATGAATTAACCATGAAAACCAAAGTGCGAATCTTTAATACAAACGTGAAAAGTGTGATGTTATATGGATGTGAATCATGGGCATTAAACAAAAAAAAATGCAACAACTTCAAACCTTTACCAATAAGTGCCTAAGGAGAATCCTGAAGATATACTGGCCTAACAAAATATCAAACGCGGAGCTATGGCAAACCACGAATCAAGAACCAATCGCAAAACTAATAAAACAACAGAAGTGGAAGTGGATTGGACACACCCTACGCAAACCAAATTCAGATATTACTAAACAAACAATCGAGTACACGATTAAAGGCAAACGAGAAAGGAAACGACCAGCCAATACATGGAGAAGAAGTACGAACGAAGACTGCAGTAGCATCAACACAAGCTGGACTGAAGTTAAACAAACAGCTCACGATAAAAAACAGTGGAAAGAAATGATCAACTACATGATCACAGAAGATAAGTGAAAAAAGAAAAAACCGCACTACACAACTAGTTCAACCATTTAGTGAATATGAAGAGTAAAGGACGAAGATAGCCCAAGGCTAGCAACCCTGCGGCTATACACCCCCGCTACAGAAACGCTTCGGCGCCCTATGCTCCACGAGGAGTCAAGAGGACTAAGTAAGTAAAAATTTAGAAGACGTAACAATGGACAAATCAAAATTAATTGACCTAGTGCGTGAAAAACCTGCAATATGGGATCAAAGAGACAAGAGGTATCACAACCGTGAAGTCAGGGCTATGTTATGGAATGAAATTTCCCAGAAAATGCAAATTCCAGGTATGTTTATTGCAACTACTGCATGTTTACAATTACATTATTGCTCATAACAACCGCATATAACAAACACAGGCTACTATAATACTCCTATTAGATTATGCATTCAAACACTTGTTTTGAAATTGAACTGATCCGATTGGTCCGTTGAAGTATGATTTCAGATCTTCTCTAATTTGCATAGCATCATTTGCACTATGATTGAATGTTCTAGCAGCTCTGTTATCTATACTGGTTTCCTGGTTTTTATAAATTTTAAGAGCTTCTCGTACAACTGAAGGATTTGGTGTTCCTTCTAACTCAATAACGATGTTGTGTAATAGACAAATAGTCTTTGTTATATTAACAGCTTTCTCAACATCAGTTTCTATAGCTTTATTTAATAGTCGCCATTTTGCACACAAAATTCCAAAAGCACATTCTATGCAACGTCTAGCACGTGACAACCTGTAATTGAAAATTCTTTCCTCGTCAGATAATTGTCTTTTGGAATAAGGTTTCATTAGATACGTCTTGAGAGGGTAGGCATCGTCTCCCAAAAGAACATATGGCATATCTTCGTCACTGCCATCAAAAGGTGTGGGTGGTGGTAATGTAGTTTTGTAGCTTTCCAAAAAATCGTACAAGTTCGAACAAGCAAATGTGCCACCATCGCTTTGTTTTCCATAGAACCCGACGTCAATAAAAATAAATTTACAGTTGGCGTCGGCTACTCCTTGCAAAACGATGGAAAAAAAATGTTTGTATTGTTTAGGCTTTGTTTACAGACGGTGCTATTGTTGTATATGTTATATATGGTTATCCATAGCAATGTATAACAGTTGTTGATAAATAAATATATGAGAACGAGGTCGTTTTCACTCCTGCTTCATATAATCACTAAAACACTGCAATAACTAAAAGGTTAAGGGCCCAGATCACAGAGAATAGTGATTTGTAGGCTAAAGCAGGAAGATAGATAAAAAACTCTGTTTTTGGTAAAGGGAAGGTTTGACATTTAAAAAGTGTCACATTGTCACATCAGGTTTCACTTACTTGATCTGCTTGTGGAAAGTACAGTGAGGATATTCAATAATAAGATGGACAAGATTAGATCCCTAAACATTCAGAAATTTGATGGAAACAATTTTCAACTTTGGAAGTATCAGATGGAGATTATTTTCAAGGCTGAATGTATCGCAGATTTGGTTAATGAAAGGATAGAACGTCCAGGAGAAACGTCCGACGCCAAATTAAAGAAGGAATGGGAAGACCTTAATGCAAAAGCAATGCTTTTGATATCAACTTCGATGGAATTTAGTCAGTTACAAACAGTTATGACCTGTGAAACAGCTCCGGAAATTTGGACAAGATTAAAAATAATTCATGAACAGAAGTCAGCAGTTAACAAAGTGATGTTAAAACAACAGTTTTTCAATTACCGTATGTCCGAGACAGGCAGCATTGCACAACATATTAGCAAGATCGAGTCGATGGCACAAGCCTTAGCAGATGTTGGAGAAAAAGTAGCAGATCTTGATAAAATAGCTAAAGTTCTAGGAAGTTTAACACCCAAATATTTCCCATTTACAACAGCATGGGATTCTTATGACGAGAGTAAACAAACGTTTGACAATTTGACTGTCAGACTTCTCAAGGAAGAACTCCGACTAAGTGAAGCAGATGATGTATCTACTGCTTTTGCTGCAGTTAAAACTCAGAAGACAACTCAATCGCAAGCTAACAAAAATAATTTTATAAGTAAGAAAAATGTAGTGTGTTTTTATTGCTCTAAAAGAGGTCACTTCAAGTCCGAATGCAGATCACGACTAAGAAACCAAGGTCAAGGAAGTAGTAGTAACCATTATGATAAAAATCAAGCTTTGAGTGCAGAAATTAAAAATATTAGTGCTGATGGTTGTGAAGATATTTGGTTAGCTGACAGTGCAGCGTCAAAGCATATGACTTCTCACAAGGAATGGTTTACTGATATTGAACCTCTACTATCTTCAATAGTAATTCAGATAGGTGACAATTCTTTTATACAAGCAGAAGGAATCGGAAAGGTTCAAATTATTGCATCAGTAAATGGCAAAAGAGTACCACGTACTGTGGTAAATACGTTGTATGTTCCTAAGTTAAAGAAAAATCTATTTTCAGTGGGAGCAGTGACAAACAGAAATTGGGAAGTTATGTTTTGCAAAAATACAATAGAAGTTAGAAACTCTCATGGCTTAGTAGTTTCAGGTATAAAACTAGCAAACCAATGTTATAAAATGCACTTTGAAATGCCTCGTATTCAACAAGGGAATGCAGCAGAGGTAAATCAAGTTTTATTATGGCACGAGAGGTTAGGTCACGTTAATTTTCAAACTTTGAAACAAATGTCAGATAAAGGATATCTACCTGGAGTAAATATTAAAGATACAGACAGTTTTTTCTGTCAAAGTTGTCAGTTTGGCAAGCAGCACAGAAAACCCTTTAAAACAAACCTTCAATTACGTGCTCAAAAACCAGGAGAATATATACATTCAGATGTATGTGGCAAAATATCAAATGAACTTGAAAGAATGTACAATGGTAACACAAATTATGCTAACTTTGAAATTGAAAATTTATCTGAACAAGAACAAGAAATAGCCGAAAATGTTTTTAAATATATTGCAGAAGTTAATGAAGTCCCAAATAATAATACTGATGAAGTATTAACAAACACTGAAGAGGAACGGGAAAATCCAGAGGAATATTTATGTCGCCTCAGGAATCGAGAAACCATAAAGCCACCACTTCGTTTTGGAGATGATACTTGTGATATGGGATGCTCGACAGTGATAATTGATGAACCACAGACGTATGAAGAAGCTATGACAAGTGAGAAGAAAAATGAATGGCAACAAGCTATACAACAAGAAATTAATTCGTTAAAGAAAAATGGAACATGGAAGCTTGTAAAGTTACCACAGAATCGAGAAGCAATAGGATGTAAATGGGTATATAAAGTTAAACGTAAACCTGATGGAACAATTGACAAATACAAAGCCAGATTATGTGCAAAAGGATATTCTCAAAAAGCTGGTATTGACTATAAAGACACTTTTTCACCTGTGGTTAGGTATGATTCTGTAAGATTATTATTAGCAATGACAGCTGTCAAGGAATTAGAAATTAGACAGTTTGATGTGAAAACTGCTTTCCTCAATGGCGATTTGCATGAAGAAATCTACATGAAACAGCCGGAAGGATTTGCTGAAGATGATTCAACTTTGGTATGCAAATTACAAAAGAGTCTTTATGGCCTAAAACAGTCACCAAGATGTTGGAACCAAAAATTCATTGAATTTATGTCCACATATAATTTTAAGCAACTAGAAGCTGATAAGTGTGTATTTTATAGCAAATTTGAAGGGGAAGAAGTTTTTCTTGCGCTTTACGTTGATGATGGACTGATTATAAGTAAATCTGATTTAATTATTCAGACCATATTGAACGATATGGGTGCCAGGTTTGAAATTACCATTTGTAACCCAGAATATTATGTAGGAATCGAAATTAAACGGAACAAAGACCAGAAAAGGATCTTTTTAAACCAAGAGAGCTACATTACCAGACTTCTGAAGAAATTTAACATGCAAGATTGCAACCCAACTGCTGTTCCTGCAGATCCGAACGTAGTGCTACAAGTTTCAAAAGAAAATCATACTGGTAATGAAATTCACAATGTACCCTATAGAGAAGCAGTAGGAAGCTTAATGTTTTTAGCAACTGTAACAAGACCAGATATCATGTACGCAGTGAGTCAAGTTAGTAGATATTTAAAAAATTCAAATAAAGAACATTGGGCTGCTGTAAAAAGAATATTTCGTTATTTGAAAGGAACCAAAAATTTTGGTTTATGCTATAATGGGAAGGAACTTAATGTGACTGCATATTCTGATGCTGATTTTGCCGGAGACCAAGATACTAGAAGGTCAACAACGGGATATGTGACTGTTGCAGCTGGAGCACCTGTTAGTTGGTCTTCACATAGGCAAAAGTGTGTTTCACGTTCAACTACAGAATCAGAATATATAGCTGCATCTGACGCTACCCAAGAAGTAGTTTGGTTAAGAAGATTTCTACAAGAACTTGGTATAAGTTTAAATGGACCCACAAAATTGTTTGTCGATAACAAAAGTGCTATTCGACTAGTTAAAAATGAAGAACACCATAAGCGGACAAAACATATAGATATTAAATATCATTTTATACGCCAGCATGTAGAAGAAGGTTCAGTGTCAGTCATCTATGTTAATTCGGAAGCACAGTTGGCTGATATGTTTACCAAGGCTCTACCACGACTGAAGTTTATAGAAAACAGACATTTACTTTCAGTTACTTTGCACCTGCAAACAAAGAGTGGGAGTATTGTTTAGGCTTTGTTTACAGACGGTGCTATTGTTGTATATGTTATATATGGTTATCCATAGCAATGTATAACAGTTGTTGATAAATAAATATATGAGAACGAGGTCGTTTTCACTCCTGCTTCATATAATCACTAAAACACTGCAATAACTAAAAGTTTGTAATTGTGATACATAGTACCTGAATTTGGTGGGCATTTTATATGGATGTGTTTTCCATCTATGCAACCGAGGCAGTTCGGAAAATTCCATCTTGCACTAAAGTTTGAGACAATTTGTAAAAATTCCTTGTGATCTGGGACTGCCAAATGTTTAGGATTAAATTTGGCCCAAATAGCCCCACACACTTCACCTACAATATTCCCAACTGTGTAATGGTCCACTCTAAACGAGAATGCCAGAGACCGAAATGATGAGCCAGTCGAAAAATACCTGAAATAATAATTTAAAAAAAAAATAATATGAAATTGATCAGTTTGGTACATTAGCAGCTTTATTTTACAATTTTATTAGCCGGTTATTATATAGGTATTAGATAGTGCATATAGTTATTTATAGAGTAACCTTATGCCCTCTTTGTGTCTGTATTGTTTTCCGTCATAGTGTTCAAAAATAATAGTTTAATTTTCTTGCCCTTCTTCTTCTTGGGGTTCCGTCTCCTAACGGAGGTTGGATATCATAATGGATATCTTGATTTTGGACACCGCTGCTCTGAATAGGTCTATCGAGGAACAATTGTACCACTCTCTTAAGTTCCTAAGCCATGATGTCCGTCGTCTTCCTGGATTTCTTCTTCCCGATATTTTGCCCTGTAGAATCAGTTGAAGCAGTCCATACCGTTCTCCTCGCATAACATGTCCGAGATATTGCAGTTTTCTGGTCTTTATGGTTCTAATTAGTTCTCTCTCTTTGCCCATCTGGCGTAAGACTTCTTCGTTTGTTTTTCTCTCTGTCCATGATATTCGCAACATGCGGCGGTACACCCAAAGTTCGAAAGCTTGGATTTTATCTGTATCTCGTTTTTTGAGCGTCCATGCCTCCATTCCGTACAAGAGGATTGTGAACACGTAGCATCTCGCCAGTCGGGTTCGGATTTCCAAATTTAGATCTTTGTTGGTAAGTAGGTTCTTCATTTTCATAAAAGCAGCCCTGGCCATTTCTATTCGTGATCTTATTTCTTGCGTTTGATCATTATTTTCATTTATTATTGTACCCAGGTATTTATAAGAACTGACTCTTTCAATTTGGATGCTGTTTATTGTTAGATGTGCTGGATATGCTAGAATTGGTTTTTTAGAGATTACCATGAATTTTGTTTTCTTTGTATTGATTTTCAGGCCATATTCTTGACTGATTGTATTCAACCGTTCGACCATTCTTTGTAAATCTGAGATATCGTCGGCTAGCATCAGTGTGTCGTCGGCATATCTGATGTTGTTTATAGATTTACCGTTGATTGTTATGCCAGCGTTTACTCCATCCAGTGCTTCTTCGAATATGGCTTCGGAGTATATATTAAATAGCAGAGGTGATAACACACATCCTTGTCTTACTCCTTTCTGTATCTCGATGTTTTCTGTTATCTCATTATCTATCTTGATAGCTGCCGTTTGATTCCAATATAGATTTTGTATAATTCGAATGTCATGTGCATCGATTCCTTTGTCTCTAAGTATTTGGATTAGTCTTTCGTGTTGAATTGTGTCAAACGCTTTCTCGTAGTCAATCAGGCATATGAATACATCATTGTTCATATCTAAGCATCTTTGTAGTAAAACATTTGTTCCGAATAGCGCATCTCTAGTTCCTAGTCCGTTTATAAATCCGAATTGTGTGTCGCTAATCTCCCTCTCTAGCTTCTTGTGTATTCGCAGATGTATTATTTTCAGAAATATTTTAAGTGTGTGACTCATGAGGCTTATAGTCCTGTAATCAGAGCAATCTTTCGCGTTGTGTTTCTTTGGCATTACTAAGAATGTTGATTTCCTCCATTCTAGAGGTATTTCGCCTGTTGTATATATCATGTTGTATAGATCAATCAGATGTTGTAATTCTTCTTCTTCAATTAGCTTAATAATTTCACTGAAAACCTCATCTGGTCCTGCTGCTTTACCGTTCTTCGTATTTTTAATTGCATACTTTATCTCTTCCTTAGTTATTTTTATTGCGTTGGTGCTGATATTTATTTCTTGTAGTTTTGCTCTGGTATCTCCGAATAGTTCTTGTAGATATTCTTCCCACCTCTTTATCTTAAGTTTGGGATCTAGGATGATATTACCGTCTTTGTCCCTCAATAGGCCACATTGCCTCTTTTTGCCTAGTCCTGCGAGTTCTTTCACCTTTTTGTGTACGTTGAATGTGTCGTAATTTGCCTGTAATGCTTCTATTTCCTTGCATCTATCCGTCATATATTTCTCCTTTGCTTGCTTAATCTTTTTTCTAATATTTGCGTGTATCTCTCTGTATTTTGTGATATCGTTATTCTTGTACTTACGACGCGTTTCCATTAATTCTAGTATTTCTGAAGTCATCCATTCTTGCTTCCATTTTGTTTTCTTGATGTTTAGTTTGTCTTTTGCTTTGTGCATCAATGCTTTTTTCATATTTTCCCACTTGGTGTTTACGTCATCGTTTGCGTCTTCTGCCTCTCGGATTTGTTGTAGATTTTTCTGGATGTCTTGTTTTATCTCTGTTGTTATGAGATTGTCCTTTAATAGTTGTCGGTTTAGGACAGGTTTGTTATTTTTCCTTATGATCTTTTTTAGTCTTATATTGAATTTTACCACTACCGGGTTGTGATCTGATCCTACATCTGATCCCGGATATGTTTTTGCAGATAGAATTGAGTTTCTGTAGCGTTTGCTAATAAGTATATAATCTATTTGATTTCTTATTATTTGATCTTCTCTGTGTTTAGGTGATGTCCATGTATACAGTCTGCGTTCAGGTAGTTTGAACCAAGTATTTGCAACTATTAACTCTTTATCTTGACAGAATTCTACAAATTCTACAATTCTATTAAAAGCTAGTAATATAAAATATTAATGCTTACGCAATGCTGCTCCCCAAGCCTTTAATAGGATTTGAGAATCAGTTTTAAAAATGGTGATTATAAATGAAAATGAATTCATGTTTGTTACGCCAAGAGTGGAATGCATTTCCAACAATGCTGTAAAATTTAAATGTTTATAGTTCCTTGAAGTTCAATCACGGTAACGGATATATAATGATGTATTTAGGATATTTGTTAAAATAATTTATTTCGTTTCTATTCAACGTTTTATGTCAAAGCTGTCAAGTACTCAGGGTGTTCTTGCATCTTTATAATTACTTTAATTTTTTGTTCAAAACTTCTGTTAATTTTAGGTGTAGGAATATCAACCCCTATATTATCGTCAAAAGAAAAAGAGGAGCTTGTAAATGGTTGCAAAACCTAATGTGCTTTCCTTTAAAAAAATAAGTTGCTGTTATACGTTAGAAACAAAATATAAATTGCTAAAAATATTTCCCATCCACTTTGTTATACTACAATTTTATATTTCTGCATTTATCTAGTGTACCGTGCATCTTTATTCAAAACGAATACAGCATCAAATTTCTCCCTTATTTAGGCAACTCATTTAATTAATGCCCTAACCCTTTCAGTTTCGGTGATCCCAACAACCCATGTTCAATTTGTAACTCCTCTAATGCTAATCGAATTTTATGTAGGAAATATTGGCAACACAGCTAGGGTTGCCAACTGTCCCGGATTTTCCGGGACGTCCCGGATTCAAGGGTATTTTATACCCGTCCCGCAAGAACTCCTTGCGGGACGCTAATTGTCCCGGAAATCGTTTAACAACTTTAATATACAATGTCCGCCAAAAAGTCGGCATAATATGGGAAAAATGTTAATTTTGATTTTTCAAAAAACGTTTTACGTCAATAATTTGTGCTTGTCTAAAAACCTACGTAGCCCCTATCATATATACCGAGTGATTTTTACTTATTTAGAAAATGGAGTTTTTTCGAAATTGTCAAAATCCGAAAAGTGCTATTTAAGTAAGATTTCAATGAGGTTTTTTTAGAGTGTGTTATTTTTAGCTAACTGAACAATCTGAAGACCATAAAACCCCTAATTTTTTTCAACTTTAGCTAAAAACGTATTTTTAAATTGTTTAAATATTTTTCGAAATTTCACATACCAAGACTTAATATTAAAATTTAATTTTTTTTATGTGAACACTTTAAAGATTTATAATTGGTGAAAATAATATAAAATGTTAATTACTTTAGATTTTTAATTATTTACCGAAAAGTAGTATGTTTGCACAATTTTTACGTTTTTTATGCAAGGTGCTTTTTAATAGAAATATTTTTCAATTCTAATTAATATCTATTTACATGGCTTCTAGAAACTCTAACCTAACCCTGTTTACTGTTACAAAAATCCTATAAATGTTCTTTTAGAGATGTCGAAATGAGGAGATTTTTCTTTGTCCAATTTACGTATTCTATAAAATTTCTTCATTTAGACAATTGTAAAAGGAAAAAAAATCGCAAGCGAAATAGGATTTTAAAACATAAAGTAACGACACGGTTTAGTTTAAAGTGTAGTTGTGTTTGCCAATTTGTAGAATAACAAATTTACTTCATGTAAAGGATAAATCTTAGTTTTTTGTGTTTGTTGAGAATTGTATTGCGTTCTTGATGATGTTCTATTATTACGTTAGTCCACCTATATAACTGCAATAAAAAATTTAAAAGCGATTCGGCGTTTATTAGGTTTTACTGTTTTAGTATTATTTTTCCACTTCTAATAATTTTAAAAATTTTTGAGTAGACTACAATAATTATGTAATTAAACAAAATAATAAAACATTTTACTGTTAAATAAAATGTATATTTAGTAAATTTTGCCAAATTTTACAAGAAAAGGTTCCCTAAGTATATTACAATTTTCTAAATTTAAATTAAAATAATATATATTAAAAAAATTATTGCGTCCCGCCTGAGGCGCTTTTGTCCCGGATTTTCATTTCCGAAAACCCGGAAATAGATTTTTTAAAGTTGGCAACCCTAATACACAGCGAATGCTTCCTAAAAAATACCAAAAAGAAAATTTCTAATAATTAGAGTATTATTTTAGTAAGTATGGCGATATCTGTTATACTATGTGTATACATAAAATACAGTGATGGCAGTTAATGAATTCTAAAGCTTGCTGTTGACATTATTTTTATTTTTCATGGCAAACCCTTATGTAATTTCTTTTTGAACACACCGCATAAACCTTTGTATAACCAATTATACTAACATTTGTATAATCTCAGTTATTAAAATCATATAGCCTTGACCAAAAAGTGTGAATGAATTAAACATTTGACAAGTAAACACAAATGATTAAATTTATAAATTTCCTGTTTGCTTTTTTACACTATTTATTTTGTTTATTCATGGTATAGTCTACCTGTATACAACTCGGTAATCGAAAATGCTGGAGGCTCCACGTAATAGGCCACGTCTCGTATAATCGATTATCATAGACATATGATTTTTTCAATACCTATTTGTAAAGCTGTGTTTCATCTATTAAAATCTACATGGTAAATTAATATTTTAATGATAAGGGTAGATAAGATGTTACTTTATTCAGTAGTGAATAAAACAGTTCAGAATCCACAGCAATTTACGAAATACATACAGGTATCATTGTAACTCGCACACAATCAGATAATATAATTACTTATTTAAAATTATTATTTATTAATTTTTAAATCTAATTTATATAATTAAATGGAGGCATTGGAAAAAATATATTGCACACGTAAATTAACGAGATTTTATTCATCCATCTTTCCTTTATGGATAAAATGTATCTTTATTCATTTGTACCATATACAGTTAATTTATTTTAATGCGCAATGTGGTATTCCCGTTTCTATGAGGACTTAATTGTTACTATTGGTACGCCACGCCATGTGTAAATGCGTTTATTTTAAAATGCAATATATGAACCGTAATTTTATTAAAAAAGAAGCATTAGAAAAAACAGAGCATGTAATAACCCACATACTTGCTGTAAACTGGAATCTTTATACCATTTTATGAACAGAATTTCTTCCTCCGTAGAATACATTATGTTTTTACATACTCAATAACATTTTCATATTGCATTTTAAAATAACATATTGGGCGTTATAATAAACTCTCTGTATAACATTTATATCATATTATCGAATTACAAGCGTTTTTAAGAATATGGCTTTGTTTTCATGGCAACGGTGCATATTTGATTTGGTATTTTCACTTTCGTATTTTCGGTGTTTAATTAAAAGAACTAAAATTGACAGAAAATACAATAATTACACTGGTTGACAAGGTTTTTTTTTTCTGCGAAAGCTACTTTTCAAAATCTGATTTTAGCGTTTTCGTTGACCTGCCATAGGAACCTTTACCTCATATGTAGTGATTTTACCCAAGCTGTATTTAAGGAAATCATTTGCAATATCATGCTAAACCACCATAAAACAAGACTGTGCAGGTTCATTCATGTTTGGACATGCTCAGGCCTATTAATCTGGCATTGTGATGTGTCAGTATTGAGCTGACTGTGAGTTTGTTCACTAGTGAAATATTTTCTTCGTTTCTGTTTGGAATTTTTTATGGGACCACAAATTCGGTCATTAATGGCTGATGAACATTTTGAAGGACTGTCAAATCCACTGGGGAAAGCAGCCTGGCAGTCATTCAAAAGTTTATGTTGCAATTTTCTTGGAAACCATAAATCAGAAAACTATCGTGACATAGTGGCTGATTTTCTGCATTCTTGGACTCTCACTTAGAGTTCTTCCCCGAAAATCTTGGAGCTGTCAGCGATGAACACGGTGAGCGTTTTCATCAGCAAATTTCTACAATGGAGAAGAGGTACCAAGGCAACTGGAGTTCCAATATGTTGGCTGACTACTGTTGGACCAAGAAGAGAGACGTTCCAGATGCAAAATATGCCCAAAACTTACTATCTACCACTGTCTAGGTAACTCAGAATGAGTAGTTATAATTTTGAGTTAGATAGCTAGTTACGGATTTTTTAGAATATTTTAAAATATTCAAAGCGTCAGCGTGGCTCGGTGGTTAGAGCATTGGACTGCGGCGAGGAAGTCTTTAGTTCAAATCCCAGATCGATGCCTAGCGGGCGGCCTACCTAGATGCTTTAAATAATTGGGAACCTACGTTCGAAGGAACAAGGGGTAACAATGCGGTTGTCTAATGCGTGATGCTCACCACATCACCACGTGTCATGAATTTGACACGCGACAGCCGGGTGTGAGAGCGAGGATACGGAAGCTCTGACCTTCCGCCTTGCAGGCCAAGCTCCTTCATGGGGTGTTAGTGCCTCACCATTATATTATTATTATTCAAATGAATATCACACAAAACTCCTGCCCGATGGGGAAAAACTGAAATGATATTTGAATTCAGCACCAAAAATACTTTTAGAATCTGTTATTTTAATTCTTGTGAAAGAAAAAAAGTTAATTTTTGTCGACCAGTGTTATTGACTTCAACGAAAACTACTTCCTATAATTATGTATTGTCTATATGATATATATGTCATCTGCACAAATGCCGCTCGAGTCTCTTCATAGATTTAAATATTTTCCCATGTTTTCGAGTAAAATTAGTGTTAATTTTAAAAAACACTACTCACACTTTGTTTTCAAGTCGAGAAAGTATACGAATATGCTCTGCCCTTACTAAGGGTATCTTGTGATATTATTACTGAATATACCCAAGTGAAGTGCTATAATGTTAACGATTTACTTTGTAATATGAGGTATTTATAGGATCTATTTAGTGATCATCACAACAAAATCGCACCCTGGTAAGCAGAAGAGAAGAAACACTTTATGTTTAAACCGGAGAAATTCAAAATTTACTGTATCAAAATTAATCGAAGTTAACTTTAAAAGAAATAAAAACTACGAAAAACTTAAAAAATAATTTTAAGATAGAGTGAACCAGTTCGATAATATTTATTAATAGCTACTGAAAATGCATTAATCAGAGGTTCTTGACTTTTTGAAGACTATATTGTTAATTAGCTGTCCATTAGCTACTAAGTTCATTAAGCAGCTAAAATTTCCTCCAATATCGATTCGGTATATAAATTAAATAATGCTGGTGGGAATAGATATTAGATCTGTATTTATATGTTTTGACTTACTTCCGGTCTATTATTATAATTATTAATTTGGATATTAGCATTTTACAATGTTTATTTTTTTTCTTCAAAATATGTATGAGATTATTTATTATACCTACTAACGTGAGCCATTATAGTTGACGAATTATTTGTCTACTATCGACTTAATTTGGTTCATGAATATTATATATTCAGTTTGCAATTAGTTTTATCATTTAAAATAAATATTAGCGTCAGTTCGGTATAACTATTGCAGTAATATAGCTTCATTTAAAATAAATAATAGTTATTTAAGTAACAAGCAATGTAAGGACCTATTAACATTTGAGGTAGGCAAGTACAAGCCAAGGCAAAGCCGCGGCTTGTTGCCCGCCGAAGAAGAAGAAGAAG
>CALNHX010006931.1:0-81294 GCA_940337035.1 Agriotes lineatus
TGAAATTTTTTATGTTGCTCCAACAAATAGCTTAGACAGTTATCCAATGTTATTCTTATTTACTACTTTCTGTAGTTTGTTGCTTTGCTGCAGCAAGCGTGTTCGTCATAACATTATTGTTGCACTAACATTATATTTCGTAGGTATTTACAATGCTTAAATTATTACATTGTTGATAACAAATGTTCTGGCTTTATCCACTTCTGTGGTTCTTCTCCAGTTACTGTGGAAACAGCGGCTTCCTTCGATTGATCGCATTCCAGACACAATCTGGAGTGGAAAAATAACATGTGGTGCATGATATCATTTTTAAAACCAACACACTTACAAACAGCTGCAGGAATCAACTTAAATAAGTGCAGAGAATCAGAAAGATAATAGTGTCTTATTGCTTCATCGAGGATTATTACGAATTTGATTATATATAAACAACTTCTCAAAATTATATTGTATGGCCGAGGTGTTATATTGTATTATTTTAATTTCTTCAAATTTATTTTTTATCAATTCAACCAATTGGCATTGGTGTGCAATGCAGTTGAATTTTCTACAATTTTTTATGTTGCTCCAACAAATAGCTTAGACAGTTATCCAATGTTATTCTTATTTACTACTTTCTGTAGTTTGTTGCTTTGCTGCAGCAATCGTGCATGATATCATTTTTAAAACCAACACACTTACAAACAGCTGCAGGAATCAACTTAAATAAGTGCAGAGAATCAGAAAGATAATAGTGTCTTATTGCTTCATCGAGGATTATTACTAATTTGATTATATATAAACAACTTCTCAAAATTATATTGTATGGCCGAGGTGTTATATTGTATTATTTTAATTTCTTCAAATTTATTTTTTATCAATTCAACCAATTGGCATTGGTGTGCAATGCTGTTGAATTTTCTACAATTTTTATGTTGCTCCAACAAATAGCTTAGACAGTTATCCAATGTTATTCTTATTTACTACTTTCTGTAGTTTGTTGCTTTGCTGCAGCAAGCGTGTTCGTCATAACATTATTGTTGCACTAACATTATATTTCGTAGGTATTTACAATGCTTAAATTATTACATTGTTGATAACAAATATTCTGGCTTTATCCATTTCTGTGGTTCTTCACCAGTTACTGTGGAAACAGCTGCTTCCTTCGATTGATCGCATTTCAGACACAATCTGGAAGTGGAAAAATAACATGTGGTGCATGATATCATTTTTAAAACCTACACACTTACAAACAGCTGCAGGAATCAACTTAAATAAGTGCAGAGAATCAGAAAGATAATAGTGTCGCATTGCTTCATCGAGGATTATTACGAATTTGATTATATATAAACAACTTCTCAAAATTATATTGTATGGCCGAGGTGTTATATTGTATTATTGTAATTTATTCAAATTTATTTTTTATCAATTCAACCAATTGGCATTGGTGTGCAATGCAGTTGAATTTTCTGCAATTTTTTATGTTGCTCTAACAAATAGCTTAGACAGTTATCCAATGTTATTCTTATTTACTACTTTCTGTAGTTTGTTGCTTTGCTGCAGCAAGCGTGTTCGTCATAACATTATTGTTGCACTAACATTATATTTCGTAGGTATTTACAATGCTTAAATTATTACATTGTTGATAACAAATCTTCTGGCTATATCCATTTCTGTGGTTCTTCTCCAGTTACTGTGGAAACAGCGGCTTCCTTCGATTGATCGCATTCCAGACACAATCTGGAAGTGGAAAAATAACATGTGGTGCATGATATCATTTTTAAAACCTACACACTTACAAACAGCTGCAGGAATCAACTTAAATAAGTGCAGAGAATCAGAAAGATAATAGTGTCGCATTGCTTCATCGAGGATTATTACGAATTTGATTATATATAAACAACTTCTCAAAATTATATTGTATAGCCGAGGTGTTATATTCTATTATTCTAATTTCTTCAAATTTATTTTTTATCAATTCAACCAATTGGCATTGGTGTGCAATGCAGTTGAATTTTCTGAAATTTTTTATGTTGCTCCAACAAATAGCTTAGACAGTTATCCAATGTTATTCTTATTTACTACTTTCTGTAGTTTGTTGCTTTGCTGCAGCAAGCGTGTTCGTCATAACATTATTGTTGCACTAACATTATATTTCGTAGGTATTTACAATGCTTAAATTATTACATTATTGATAACAAATGTTCTGGCTTTATCCACTTCTGTGGTTCTTCTCCAGTTACTGTGGAAACAGCTGCTTCCTTCGATTGATCGCATTCCAGACACAATCTGGAAGTGGAAAAATAACATGTGGTGCATGATATCATTTTTAAAACCTACACACTTACACACAGCTGCAGGAATCAACTTAAATAAGTGCAGAGAATCAGAAAGATAATAGTGTCGCATTGCTTCATCGAGGATTATTACGAATTTGATTATATATAAACAACTCCTCAAAATTATATTGTATGGCCGAGGTGTTATATTGTATTATTCTAATTTCTTCAAATTTATTTTTTATCAATTCGACCAATTGGCATTGGTGTGCAATGCAGTTGAATTTTCTGGAATTTTTTATGTTGTTCCAACAAATAGCTTAGACAGTTATCCAATGTTATTCGTATTTACTACTTTCTGTAGTTTGTTGCTTTGCTGCAGCAAGCGTGTTCGTCATAACATTATTGTTGCACTAAGATTATATTTCGCAGGTATATACAATGCTTAAATTATTACATTGTTGATAACAAACCTTCTGGCTTTATCCATTTCTGTGGTTCTTCGTTTTCTAACTTTTCACATGTTGGTGTTGAGTGGGACACAACACCCTTTCTTGTTTTTGTTTCATTCTTGTGTATTGTCCAGTTACTGTGGAAACAGCTGCTTCCTTCGATTGATCGCATTCCAGACACAATCTGGAAGTGGAAAAATAACATGTGGTGCATGATATCATTTTTAAAACCTACATACTTACAAACATCTGCAGGAATCAACTTAAATAAGTGCAGAGAATCAGAAAGATAATAGTGTCGCATTGCTTCATCGAGGATTATTACGAATTTGATTATATATAAACAACTTCTCAAAATTATATTGTATGGCCGAGGTGTTATATTGTATTATTCTAATTTCTTCAAATTTATTTTTTATCAATTCAACCAATTGGCATTGGTGTGCAATGCAGTTGAATTTTCTGCAATTTTGTATGTTGCTCCAACAAATAGCTTAGACAGTTATCCAATGTTATTCTTATTTACTACTTTCTGTAGTTTGTTGCTTTGCTGCAGCAAGCGTGTTCGTCATAACATTATTGTTGCACTAACATTATATTTCCTAGGTATTTACAATGCTTAAATTATTACATTGTTGATAACAAATGTTCTTTCTTTATCCATTTCTGTGGATCTTCTCCAGTTACTGTGGAAACAGCTGTTTCCTTCGATTGATCGCATTCCAGACACAATCTGGAAGTGGAAAAATAACATGTGGTGCATATCATTTTTAAACCTACACACTTACAAACAGCTGCAGGAATCAACTTAAATAAGTGCAGAGAATCAGAAAGATAATAGTGTCGCATTGCTTCATCGAGGATTAGTACGAATTTGATTATATATAAACAACTTCTCAAATTATATTGTATAGCCGAGGTGTTATATTGTATTATTCTAATTTCTTCAAATTTATTTTTTATCAATTCAACCAAATGGCATTGGTGTGCAATGCAGTTGAATTTTCTGGAATTTTTTATGTTGCTCAACAAATAGCTTAGACAGTTATCCAATGTTATTCTTATTTACTACTTTCTGTAGTTTGTTGATTTGCTGCAGCAAGTGTGTTTGTCATAACATTATTGTTGCACTAACATTATATTTCGTAGGTATTTACAATGCTTAAATTATTACATTGTTGATAACAAATGTTCTGGCTTTATCCATTTCTGTGGTTCTTTCCAGTTACTGTGGAAACAGCTGCTTCCTTCGATTGATCGCATTCCAGACACAATCTAGAAGTGGAAAAATAACATGTGGTGCATGATATCATTTTTAAAACCTACACACTTACAACAGCTGCAGGAATCAACTTAAATAAGTGCAGAGAATCAGAAAGATAATAGTGTCGCATTGCTTCATCGAGGATTATTACGAATTTGATTATATATAAACAACTTCTCAAAATTATATTGTATGGCCGAGGTGTTATATTGTATTATTGTAATTTCTTTAAATTTATTTTTTATCAATTCAACCAATTGGCATTGGTGTGCAATGCAGTTGAATTTTCTGCAATTTTTATGTTGCTCCAACAAATAGCTTAGACAGTTATCCAATGTTATTCTTATTTACTTACTTTCTGTAGTTTGTTGTTTGCTGCAGCAAGCGTGTTCGTCATAACATTATTGTTGTACTAACATTATATTTCGTAGGTATTTACAATGCTTAAATTATTACATTGTTGATAACAAATATTCTGGCTTTATCCATTCTGTGGTTCTTCACCAGTTACTGTGGAAACAGCTGCTTCCTTCGATTGATCGCATTCCAGACACAATCTGGAAGTGGAAAAATAACATGTGGTGCATGATATCATTTTTAAAACCTACACACTTACACACAGCTGCAGGAATCAACTTAAATAAGTGCAGAGAATCAGAAAGATAATAGTGTCGCATTGCTTCATCGAGGATTATTACGAATTTGATTATATATAAACAACTTCTCAAAATTATATTGTATAGCCGAGGTGTTATATTCTATTATTCTAATTTCTTCAAGTTTATTTTTATCAATTCAACCAATTGGCATTGGTGTGCAATGCAGTTGAATTTTCTGAAATTTTTTATGTTGCTCCAACAAATAGCTTAGACAGTTATCCAATGTTATTCTTATTTACTACTTTCTGTAGTTTGTTGCTTTGCTGCAGCAAGCGTGTTCGTCATAACATTATTGTTGCACTAACATTATATTTCGTAGGTATTTACAATGCTTAAATTATTACATTGTTGATAACAAATGTTCTGGCTTTATCCACTTCTGTGGTTCTTCTCCAGTTATTGTGGAAACAGCGGCTTCCTTCGATTGATCGCATTCCAGACACAATCTGGAAGTGGAAAAATAACATGTGGTGCATGATATCATTTTAAAACCTACACACTTACAAACAGCTGCAGGAATCAACTTAAATAAGTGCAGAGAATCAGAAAGATAATAGTGTCGCATTGCTTCATCGAGGATTATTACGAATTTGATTATATATAAACAACTTCTCAAAATTATATTGTATGGCCGAGGTGTTATATTGTATTATTTTAATTTCTTCAAATTTATTTTTTATCAATTCAACCAATTGGCATTGGTGTGCAATGCAGTTGAATTTTCTACAATTTTTTATGTTGCTCCAACAAATAGCTTAGACAGTTATCCAATGTTATTCTTATTTACTACTTTCTGTAGTTTGTTGTTTGCTGCAGCAAGCGTGTTCGTCATAACATTATTGTTGCACTAACATTATATTTCGTAGGTATTTACAATGCTTAAATTATTACATTGTTGATAACAAATATTCTGGCTTTATCCATTTCTGTGGTTCTTCACCAGTTACTGTGGAAACAGCGGCTTCCTTCGATTGATCGCATTCCAGACACAATCTGGAAGTGGAAAAATAATATGTGGTGCATGATATCATTTTTAAAACCTACACACTTACAAACAGCTGCAGGAATCAACTTAAATAAGTGCAGAGAATCAGAAAGATAATAGTGTCGCATTGCTTCATCGAGGATTATTACGAATTTGATTATATATAAACAACTTCTCAAAATTATATTGTATAGCCGAGGTGTTATATTCTATTATTCTAATTTCTTCAAATTTATTTTTTATCAATTCAACCAATTGGCATTGGTGTGCAATGCAGTTGAATTTTCTGAAATTTTTTATGTTGCTCCAACAAATAGCTTAGACAGTTATCCAGTGTTATTCTTATTTACTACTTTCTGTAGTTTGTTGCTTTGCTGCAGCAAGCGTGTTCGTCATAACATTATTGTTGCACTAACATTATATTTCGTAGGTATTTACAATGCTTAAATTATTATATTATTGATAACAAATGTTCTGGCTTTATCCACTTCTGTGGTTCTTCTCCAGTTACTGTGGAAACAGCGGCTTCTTTCGATTGATCGCATTCCAGACACAATCTGGAAGTGGAAAAATAACATGTGGTGCATGATATCATTTTTAAAACCTACACACTTACAAACAGCTGCAGGAATCAACTTAAATAAGTGCAGAGAATCAGAAAGATAATAGTGTCGCATTGCTTCATCGAGGATTATTACGAATTTGATTATATATAAACAACTTCTGAAAATTATATTGAATGGCCGAGGTGTAATATTGTATTATTCTAATTTCTTCAAATTTATTTTTTATCAATTCAACCAATTGGCATTGGTGTGCAATGCAGTTGAATTTTCTGAAATTTTTTATGTTGCTCCAACAAATAGCTTAGACAGTTATCCAGTGTTATTCTTATTTACTACTTTCTGTAGTTTGTTGCTTTGCTGCAGCAAGCGTGTTCGTCATAACATTATTGTTGCACTAACATTATATTTCGTAGGTATTTACAATGCTTAAATTATTACATTATTGATAACAAATGTTCTGGCTTTATCCACTTCTGTGGTTCTTCTCCAGTTACTGTGGAAACAGCGGCTTCCTTCGATTGATCGCATTCCAGACACAATCTGGAAGTGGAAAAATAATATGTGGTGCATGATATCATTTTTAAAACCTACACACTTACAAACAGCTGCAGGAATCAACTTAAATAAGTGCAGAGAATCAGAAAGATAATAGTGTCGCATTGCTTCATCGAGGATTATTACGAATTTGATTATATATAAACAACTTCTCAAAATTATATTGTATAGCCGAGGTGTTATATTCTATTATTCTAATTTCTTCAAATTTATTTTTTATCAATTCAACCAATTGGCATTGGTGTGCAATGCAGTTGAATTTTCTGAAATTTTTTATGTTGCTCCAACAAATAGCTTAGACAGTTATCCAGTGTTATTCTTATTTACTACTTTCTGTAGTTTGTTGCTTTGCTGCAGCAAGCGTGTTCGTCATAACATTATTGTTGCACTAACATTATATTTCGTAGGTATTTACAATGCTTAAATTATTACATTGTTGATAACAAATATTCTGGCTTTATCCATTTCTGTAGTTCTTCACCAGTTACTGTGGAAACAGCTGCTTCCTTCGATTGATCGCATTCCAGACACAATCTGGAAGTGGAAAAATAACATGTGGTGCATGATATCATTTTTAAAACCTACACACTTACAAACAGCTGCAGGAATCAACTTAAATAAGTGCAGAGAATCAGAAAAATAATAGTGTCGCATTGCTTCATCGAGGATTATTACGAATTTGATTATATATAAACAACTTCTCAAAATTATATTGTATGGCCGAGGTGTTATATTGTATTATTGTAATTTATTCAAATTTATTTTTTATCAATTCAACCAATTGGCATTGGTGTGCAATGCAGTTGAATTTTCTGCAATTTTTTATGTTGCTCTAACAAATAGCTTAGACAGTTATCCAATGTTATTCTTATTTACTACTTTCTGTAGTTTGTTGCTTTGCTGCAGCAAGCGTGTTCGTCATAACATTATTGTTGCACTAACATTATATTTCGTAGGTATTTACAATGCTTAAATTATTACATTGTTGATAACAAATCTTCTGGCTATATCCATTTCTGTGGTTCTTCTCCAGTTACTGTGGAAACAGCGGCTTCCTTCGATTGATCGCATTCCAGACACAATCTGGAAGTGGAAAAATAACATGTGGTGCATGATATCATTTTTAAAACCTACACACTTACAAACAGCTGCAGGAATCAACTTAAATAAGTGCAGAGAATCAGAAAGATAATAGTGTCGCATTGCTTCATCGAGGATTATTACGAATTTGATTATATATAAACAACTTCTCAAAATTATATTGTATAGCCGAGGTGTTATATTCTATTATTCTAATTTCTTCAAATTTATTTTTTATCAATTCAACCAATTGGCATTGGTGTGCAATGCAGTTGAATTTTCTGAAATTTTTTATGTTGCTCCAACAAATAGCTTAGACAGTTATCCAATGTTATTCTTATTTACTACTTTCTGTAGTTTGTTGCTTTGCTGCAGCAAGCGTGTTCGTCATAACATTATTGTTGCACTAACATTATATTTCGTAGGTATTTACAATGCTTAAATTATTACATTATTGATAACAAATGTTCTGGCTTTATCCACTTCTGTGGTTCTTCTCCAGTTACTGTGGAAACAGCTGCTTCCTTCGATTGATCGCATTCCAGACACAATCTGGAAGTGGAAAAATAACATGTGGTGCATGATATCATTTTTAAAACCTACACACTTACACACAGCTGCAGGAATCAACTTAAATAAGTGCAGAGAATCAGAAAGATAATAGTGTCGCATTGCTTCATCGAGGATTATTACGAATTTGATTATATATAAACAACTCCTCAAAATTATATTGTATGGCCGAGGTGTTATATTGTATTATTCTAATTTCTTCAAATTTATTTTTTATCAATTCGACCAATTGGCATTGGTGTGCAATGCAGTTGAATTTTCTGGAATTTTTTATGTTGCTCCAACAAATAGCTTAGACAGTTATCCAATGTTATTCTTATTTACTACTTTCTGTAGTTTGTTGCTTTGCTGCAGCAAGCGTGTTCGTCATAACATTATTGTTGCACTAAGATTATATTTCGTAGGTATATACAATGCTTAAATTATTACATTGTTGATAACAAACCTTCTGGCTTTATCCATTTCTGTGGTTCTTCGTTTTCTAACTTTTCACATGTTGGTGTTGAGTGGGACACAACACCCTTTCTTGTTTTTGTTTCATTCTTGTGTATTGTCCAGTTACTGTGGAAACAGCTGCTTCCTTCGATTGATCGCATTCCAGACACAATCTGGAAGTGGAAAAATAACATGTGGTGCATGATATCATTTTTAAAACCTACATACTTACAAACAGCTGCAGGAATCAACTTAAATAAGTGCAGAGAATCAGAAAGATAATAGTGTCGCATTGCTTCATCGAGGATTATTACGAATTTGATTATATATAAACAACTTCTCAAAATTATATTGTATGGCCGAGGTGTTATATTGTATTATTCTAATTTCTTCAAATTTATTTTTTATCAATTCAACCAATTGGCATTGGTGTACAATGCAGTTGAATTTTCTGCAATTTTGTATGTTGCTCCAACAAATAGCTTAGACAGTTATCCAATGTTATTCTTATTTACTACTTTCTGTAGTTTGTTGCTTTGCTGCAGCAAGCGTGTTCGTCATAACATTATTGTTGCACTAACATTATATTTCCTAGGTATTTACAATGCTTAAATTATTACATTGTTGATAACAAATGTTCTTTCTTTATCCATTTCTGTGGATCTTCTCCAGTTACTGTGGAAACAGCTGTTTCCTTCGATTGATCGCATTCCAGACACAATCTGGAAGTGGAAAAATAACATGTGGTGCATGATATCATTTTTAAAACCTACATACTTACAAACAGCTGCAGGAATCAACTTAAATAAGTGCAGAGAATCAGAAAGATAATAGTGTCGCATTGCTTCATCGAGGATTATTACGAATTTGATTATATATAAACAACTCCTCAAAATTATATTGTATGGCCGAGGTGTTATATTGTATTATTCTAATTTCTTCAAATTTATTTTTTATCAATTCGACCAATTGGCATTGGTGTGCAATGCAGTTGAATTTTCTGGAATTTTTTATGTTGCTCCAACAAATAGCTTAGACAGTTATCCAATGTTATTCTTATTTACTACTTTCTGTAGTTTGTTGCTTTGCTGCAGCAAGCGTGTTCGTCATAACATTATTGTTGCACTAAGATTATATTTCGTAGGTATATACAATGCTTAAATTATTACATTGTTGATAACAAACCTTCTGGCTTTATCCATTTCTGTGGTTCTTCGTTTTCTAACTTTTCACATGTTGGTGTTGAGTGGGACACAACACCCTTTCTTGTTTTTGTTTCATTCTTGTGTATTGTCCAGTTACTGTGGAAACAGCTGCTTCCTTCGATTGATCGCATTCCAGACACAATCTGGAAGTGGAAAAATAACATGTGGTGCATGATATCATTTTTAAAACCTACATACTTACAAACAGCTGCAGGAATCAACTTAAATAAGTGCAGAGAATCAGAAAGATAATAGTGTCGCATTGCTTCATCGAGGATTATTACGAATTTGATTATATATAAACAACTTCTCAAAATTATATTGTATGGCCGAGGTGTTATATTGTATTATTCTAATTTCTTCAAATTTATTTTTTATCAATTCAACCAATTGGCATTGGTGTACAATGCAGTTGAATTTTCTGCAATTTTGTATGTTGCTCCAACAAATAGCTTAGACAGTTATCCAATGTTATTCTTATTTACTACTTTCTGTAGTTTGTTGCTTTGCTGCAGCAAGCGTGTTCGTCATAACATTATTGTTGCACTAACATTATATTTCGTAGGTATATACAATGCTTAAATTATTACATTGTTGATAACAAACCTTCTGGCTTTATCCATTTCTGTGGTTCTTCGTTTTCTAACTTTTCACATGTTGGTGTTGAGTGGGACACAACACCCTTTCTTGTTTTTGTTTCATTCTTGTGTATTGTCCAGTTACTGTGGAAACAGCTGCTTCCTTCGATTGATCGCATTCCAGACACAATCTGGAAGTGGAAAAATAACATGTGGTGCATGATATCATTTTTAAAACCTACACACTTACAAACAGCTGCAGGAATCAACTTAAATAAGTGCAGAGAATCAGAAAGATAATAGTGTCGCATTGCTTCATCGAGGATTAGTACGAATTTGATTATATATAAACAACTTCTCAAAATTATATTGTATAGCCGAGGTGTTATATTGTATTGTTCTAATTTCTTCAAATTTATTTTTTATCAATTCAACCAAATGGCATTGGTGTGCAATGCAGTTGAATTTTCTGGAATTTTTTATGTTGCTCCAACAAATAGCTTAGACAGTTATCCAATGTTATTCTTATTTACTACTTTCTGTAGTTTGTTGATTTGCTGCAGCAAGTGTGTTTGTCATAACATTATTGTTGCACTAACATTATATTTCGTAGGTATTTACAATGCTTAAATTATTACATTGTTGATAACAAATGTTCTGGCTTTATCCATTTCTGTGGTTCTTTTCCAGTTACTGTGGAAACAGCTGCTTCCTTCGATTGATCGCATTCCAGACACAATCTAGAAGTGGAAAAATAACATGTGGTGCATGATATCATTTTTAAAACCTACACACTTACAAACAGCTGCAGGAATCAACTTAAATAAGTGCAGAGAATCAGAAAGATAATAGTGTCGCATTGCTTCATCGAGGATTATTACGAATTTGATTATATATAAACAACTTCTCAAAATTATATTGTATGGCCGAGGTGTTATATTGTATTATTGTAATTTCTTTAAATTTATTTTTTATCAATTCAACCAATTGGCATTGGTGTGCAATGCAGTTGAATTTTCTGCAATTTTTTATGTTGCTCCAACAAATAGCTTAGACAGTTATCCAATGTTATTCTTATTTACTACTTTCTGTAGTTTGTTGTTTGCTGCAGCAAGCGTGTTCGTCATAACATTATTGTTGCACTAACATTATATTTCGTAGGTATTTACAATGCTTAAATTATTACATTGTTGATAACAAATATTCTGGCTTTATCCATTTCTGTGGTTCTTCACCAGTTACTGTGGAAACAGCTGCTTCCTTCGATTGATCGCATTCCAGACACAATCTGGAAGTGGAAAAATAACATGTGGTGCATGATATCATTTTTAAAACCTACACACTTACACACAGCTGCAGGAATCAACTTAAATAAGTGCAGAGAATCAGAAAGATAATAGTGTCGCATTGCTTCATCGAGGATTATTACGAATTTGACTATATATAAACAACTTCTCAAAATTATATTGTATAGCCGAGGTGTTATATTCTATTATTCTAATTTCTTCAAGTTTATTTTTTATCAATTCAACCAATTGGCATTGGTGTGCAATGCAGTTGAATTTTCTGAAATTTTTTATGTTGCTCCAACAAATAGCTTAGACAGTTATCCAATGTTATTCTTATTTACTACTTTCTGTAGTTTGTTGCTTTGCTGCAGCAAGCGTGTTCGTCATAACATTATTGTTGCACTAACATTATATTTCGTAGGTATTTACAATGCTTAAATTATTACATTGTTGATAACAAATATTCTGGCTTTATCCATTTCTGTAGTTCTTCACCAGTTACTGTGGAAACAGCTGCTTCCTTCGATTGATCGCATTCCAGACACAATCTGGAAGTGGAAAAATAACATGTGGTGCATGATATCATTTTTAAAACCTACACACTTACAAACAGCTGCAGGAATCAACTTAAATAAGTGCTGAGAATCAGAAAAATAATAGTGTCGCATTGCTTCATCGAGGATTATTACGAATTTGATTATATATAAACAACTTCTCAAAATTATATTGTATAGCCGAGGTGTTATATTCTATTATTCTAATTTCTTCAAATTTATTTTTTATCAATTCAACCAATTGGCATTGGTGTGCAATGCAGTTGAATTTTCTGAAATTTTTTATGTTGCTCCAACAAATAGCTTAGACAGTTATCCAGTGTTATTCTTATTTACTACTTTCTGTAGTTTGTTGCTTTGCTGCAGCAAGCGTGTTCGTCATAACATTATTGTTGCACTAACATTATATTTCGTAGGTATTTACAATGCTTAAATTATTATATTATTGATAAAAAATGTTCTGGCTTTATCCACTTCTGTGGTTCTTCTCCAGTTACTGTGGAAACAGCGGCTTCTTTCGATTGATCGCATTCCAGACACAATCTGGAAGTGGAAAAATAACATGTGGTGCATGATATCATTTTTAAAACCTACACACTTACAAACAGCTGCAGGAATCAACTTAAATAAGTGCAGAGAATCAGAAAGATAATAGTGTCGCATTGCTTCATCGAGGATTATTACGAATTTGATTATATATAAACAACTTCTCAAAATTATATTGAATGGCCGAGGTGTAATATTGTATTATTCTAATTTCTTCAAATTTATTTTTTATCAATTCAACCAATTGGCATTGGTGTGCAATGCAGTTGAATTTTCTGAAATTTTTTATGTTGCTCCAACAAATAGCTTAGACAGTTATCCAGTGTTATTCTTATTTACTACTTTCTGTAGTTTGTTGCTTTGCTGCAGCAAGCGTGTTCGTCATAACATTATTGTTGCACTAACATTATATTTCGTAGGTATTTACAATGCTTAAATTATTACATTATTGATAACAAATGTTCTGGCTTTATCCACTTCTGTGGTTCTTCTCCAGTTACTGTGGAAACAGCGGCTTCCTTCGATTGATCGCATTCCAGACACAATCTGGAAGTGGAAAAATAATATGTGGTGCATGATATCATTTTTAAAACCTACACACTTACAAACAGCTGCAGGAATCAACTTAAATAAGTGCAGAGAATCAGAAAGATAATAGTGTCGCATTGCTTCATCGAGGATTATTACGAATTTGATTATATTTAAACAACTTCTCAAAATTATATTGTATAGCCGAGGTGTTATATTCTATTATTCTAATTTCTTCAAATTTATTTTTTATCAATTCAACCAATTGGCATTGGTGTGCAATGCAGTTGAATTTTCTGAAATTTTTTATGTTGCTCCAACAAATAGCTTAGACAGTTATCCAGTGTTATTCTTATTTACTACTTTCTGTAGTTTGTTGCTTTGCTGCAGCAAGCGTGTTCGTCATAACATTATTGTTGCACTAACATTATATTTCGTAGGTATTTACAATGCTTAAATTATTACATTGTTGATAACAAATATTCTGGCTTTATCCATTTCTGTAGTTCTTCACCAGTTACTGTGGAAACAGCTGCTTCCTTCGATTGATCGCATTCCAGACACAATCTGGAAGTGGAAAAATAACATGTGGTGCATGATATCATTTTTAAAACCTACACATTTACAAACAGCTGCAGGAATCAACTTAAATAAGTGCAGAGAATCAGAAAAATAATAGTGTCGCATTGCTTCATCGAGGATTATTACGAATTTGATTATATATAAACAACTTCTCAAAATTAAATTGTATGGCCGAGGTGTTATATTGTATTATTGTAATTTATTCAAATTTATTTTTTATCAATTCAACCAATTGGCATTGGTGTGCAATGCAGTTGAATTTTCTGCAATTTTTTATGTTGCTCTAACAAATAGCTTAGACAGTTATCCAATGTTATTCTTATTTACTACTTTCTGTAGTTTGTTGCTTTGCTGCAGCAAGCGTGTTCGTCATAACATTATTGTTGCACTAACATTATATTTCGTAGGTATTTACAATGCTTAAATTATTACATTGTTGATAACAAATCTTCTGGCTATATCCATTTCTGTGGTTCTTCTCCAGTTACTGTGGAAACAGCGGCTTCCTTCGATTGATCGCATTCCAGACACAATCTGGAAGTGGAAAAATAACATGTGGTGCATGATATCATTTTTAAAACCTACACACTTACAAACAGCTGCAGGAATCAACTTAAATAAGTGCAGAGAATCAGAAAGATAATAGTGTCGCATTGCTTCATCGAGGATTATTACGAATTTGATTATATATAAACAACTTCTCAAAATTATATTGTATAGCCGAGGTGTTATATTCTATTATTCTAATTTCTTCAAATTTATTTTTTATCAATTCAACCAATTGGCATTGGTGTGCAATGCAGTTGAATTTTCTGAAATTTTTTATGTTGCTCCAACAAATAGCTTAGACAGTTATCCAGTGTTATTCTTATTTACTACTTTCTGTAGTTTGTTGCTTTGCTGCAGCAAGCGTGTTCGTCATAACATTATTGTTGCACTAACATTATATTTCGTAGGTATTTACAATGCTTAAATTATTATATTATTGATAACAAATGTTCTGGCTTTATCCACTTCTGTGGTTCTTCTCCAGTTACTGTGGAAACAGCGGCTTCTTTCGATTGATCGCATTCCAGACACAATCTGGAAGTGGAAAAATAACATGTGGTGCATGATATCATTTTTAAAACCTACACACTTACAAACAGCTGCAGGAATCAACTTAAATAAGTGCAGAGAATCAGAAAGATAATAGTGTCGCATTGCTTCATCGAGGATTATTACGAATTTGATTATATATAAACAACTTCTCAAAATTATATTGAATGGCCGAGGTGTAATATTGTATTATTCTAATTTCTTCAAATTTATTTTTTATCAATTCAACCAATTGGCATTGGTGTGCAATGCAGTTGAATTTTCTGAAATTTTTTATGTTGCTCCAACAAATAGCTTAGACAGTTATCCAGTGTCATTCTTATTTACTACTTTCTGTAGTTTGTTGCTTTGCTGCAGCAAGCGTGTTCGTCATAACATTATTGTTGCACTAACATTATATTTCGTAGGTATTTACAATGCTTAAATTATTACATTATTGATAACAAATGTTCTGGCTTTATCCACTTCTGTGGTTCTTCTCCAGTTACTGTGGAAACAGCGGCTTCCTTCGATTGATCGCATTCCAGACACAATCTGGAAGTGGAAAAATAATATGTGGTGCATGATATCATTTTTAAAACCTACACACTTACAAACAGCTGCAGGAATCAACTTAAATAAGTGCAGAGAATCAGAAAGATAATAGTGTCGCATTGCTTCATCGAGGATTATTACGAATTTGATTATATATAAACAACTTCTCAAAATTATATTGTATAGCCGAGGTGTTATATTCTATTATTCTAATTTCTTCAAATTTATTTTTTATCAATTCAACCAATTGGCATTGGTGTGCAATGCAGTTGAATTTTCTGAAATTTTTTATGTTGCTCCAACAAATAGCTTAGACAGTTATCCAGTGTTATTCTTATTTACTGCTTTCTGTAGTTTGTTGCTTTGCTGCAGCAAGCGTGTTCGTCATAACATTATTGTTGCACTAACATTATATTTCGTAGGTATTTACAATGCTTAAATTATTACATTGTTGATAACAAATATTCTGGCTTTATCCATTTCTGTAGTTCTTCACCAGTTACTGTGGAAACAGCTGCTTCCTTCGATTGATCGCATTCCAGACACAATCTGGAAGTGGAAAAATAACATGTGGTGCATGATATCATTTTTAAAACCTACACACTTACAAACAGCTGCAGGAATCAACTTAAATAAGTGCAGAGAATCAGAAAAATAATAGTGTCGCATTGCTTCATCGAGGATTATTACGAATTTGATTATATATAAACAACTTCTCAAAATTATATTGTATGGCCGAGGTGTTATATTGTATTATTGTAATTTATTCAAATTTATTTTTTATCAATTCAACCAATTGGCATTGGTGTGCAATGCAGTTGAATTTTCTGAAATTTTTTATGTTGCTCCAACAAATAGCTTAGACAGTTATCCAGTGTTATTCTTATTTACTACTTTCTGTAGTTTGTTGCTTTGCTGCAGCAAGCGTGTTCGTCATAACATTATTGTGGCACTAACATTATATTTCGTAGGTATTTACAATGCTTAAATTATTATATTATTGATAAAAAATGTTCTGGCTTTATCCACTTCTGTGGTTCTTCTCCAGTTACTGTGGAAACAGCGGCTTCTTTCGATTGATCGCATTCCAGACACAATCTGGAAGTGGAAAAATAACATGTGGTGCATGATATCATTTTTAAACCTACACACTTACAAACAGCTGCAGGAATCAACTTAAATAAGTGCAGAGAATCAGAAAGATAATAGTGTCGCATTGCTTCATCGAGGATTATTACGAATTTGATTATATATAAACAACTTCTCAAATTATATTGAATGGCCGAGGTGTAATATTGTATTATTCTAATTCTTCAAATTTATTTTTATCAATTCAACCAATTGGCATTGGTGTGCAATGCAGTTGAATTTCTGAAATTTTTTATGTTGCTCCAACAAATAGCTTAGACAGTTATCCAGTGTTATTCTTATTTACTACTTTCTGTAGTTTGTTGCTTTGCTGCAGCAAGCGTGTTCGTCATAACATTATTGTTGCACTAACATTATATTTCGTAGGTATTTACAATGCTTAAATTATTACATTATTGATAACAAATGTTCTGGCTTTATCCACTTCTGTGGTTCTTCTCAGTTACTGTGGAAACAGCGGCTTCCTTCGATTGATCGCATTCCAGACACAATCTGGAAGTGGAAAAATAATATGTGGTGCATGATATCATTTTTAAACCTACACACTTACAAACAGCTGAAGGAATCAACTTAAATAAGTGCAGAGAATCAGAAAGATAATAGTGTCGCATTGCTTCATCGAGGATTATTACGAATTTGATTATATTTAAACAACTTCTCAAAATTATATTGTATAGCCGAGGTGTTATATTCTATTATTCTAATTTCTTCAAATTTATTTTTTATCAATTCAACCAATTGGCATTGGTGTGCAATGCAGTTGAATTTTCTGAAATTTTTTATGTTGCTCCAACAAATAGCTTAGACAGTTATCCAGTGTTATTCTTATTTACTACTTTCTGTAGTTTGTTGCTTTGCTGCAGCAAGCGTGTTCGTCATAACATTATTGTTGCACTAACATTATATTTCGTAGGTATTTACAATGCTTAAATTATTACATTGTTGATAACAAATATTCTGGCTTTATCCATTTCTGTAGTTCTTCACCAGTTACTGTGGAAACAGCTGCTTCCTTCGATTGATCGCATTCCAGACACAATCTGGAAGTGGAAAAATAACATGTGGTGCATGATATCATTTTTAAAACCTACACACTTACAAACAGCTGCAGGAATCAACTTAAATAAGTGCAGAGAATCAGAAAATAATAGTGTCGCATTGCTTCATCGAGGATTATTACGAATTTGATTATATATAAACAACTTCTCAAAATTATATTGTATGGCCGAGGTGTTATATTGTATTATTGTAATTTATTCAAATTTATTTTTTATCAATTCAACCAATTGGCATTGGTGTGCAATGCAGTTGAATTTTCTGCAATTTTTTATGTTGCTCTAACAAATAGCTTAGACAGTTATCCAATGTTATTCTTATTTACTACTTTCTGTAGTTTGTTGCTTTGCTGCAGCAAGCGTGTTCGTCATAACATTATTGTTGCACTAACATTATATTTCGTAGGTATTTACAATGCTTAAATTATTATATTATTGATAACAAATGTTCTGGCTTTATCCACTTCTGTGGTTCTTCTCCAGTTACTGTGGAAACAGCGGCTTCTTTCGATTGATCGCATTCCAGACACAATCTGGAAGTGGAAAAATAACATGTGGTGCATGATATCATTTTTAAAACCTACACACTTACAAACAGCTGCAGGAATCAACTTAAATAAGTGCAGAGAATCAGAAAGATAATAGTGTCGCATTGCTTCATCGAGGATTATTACGAATTTGATTATATATAAACAACTTCTCAAAATTATATTGAATGGCCGAGGTGTAATATTGTATTATTCTAATTTCTTCAAATTTATTTTTTATCAATTCAACCAATTGGCATTGGTGTGCAATGCAGTTGAATTTTCTGAAATTTTTTATGTTGCTCCAACAAATAGCTTAGACAGTTATCCAGTGTTATTCTTATTTACTACTTTCTGTAGTTTGTTGCTTTGCTGCAGCAAGCGTGTTCGTCATAACATTATTGTTGCACTAACATTATATTTCGTAGGTATTTACAATGCTTAAATTATTACATTATTGATAACAAATGTTCTGGCTTTATCCACTTCTGTGGTTCTTCTCCAGTTACTGTGGAAACAGCGGCTTCCTTCGATTGATCGCATTCCAGACACAATCTGGAAGTGGAAAAATAATATGTGGTGCATGATATCATTTTTAAAACCTACACACTTACAAACAGCTGCAGGAATCAACTTAAATAAGTGCAGAGAATCAGAAAGATAATAGTGTCGCATTGCTTCATCGAGGATTATTACGAATTTGATTATATATAAACAACTTCTCAAAATTATATTGTATAGCCGAGGTGTTATATTCTATTATTCTAATTTCTTCAAATTTATTTTTTATCAATTCAACCAATTGGCATTGGTGTGCAATGCAGTTGAATTTTCTGAAATTTTTATGTTGCTCCAACAAATAGCTTAGACAGTTATCCAGTGTTATTCTTATTTACTACTTTCTGTAGTTTGTTGCTTTGCTGCAGCAAGCGTGTTCGTCATAACATTATTGTTGCACTAACATTATATTTCGTAGGTATTTACAATGCTTAAATTATTACATTGTTGATAACAAATATTCTGGCTTTATCCATTTCTGTAGTTCTTCACCAGTTACTGTGGAAACAGCTGCTTCCTTCGATTGATCGCATTCCAGACACAATCTGGAAGTGGAAAAATAACATGTGGTGCATGATATCATTTTTAAAACCTACACACTTACAAACAGCTGCAGGAATCAACTTAAATAAGTGCAGAGAATCAGAAAAATAATAGTGTCGCATTGCTTCATCGAGGATTATTACGAATTTGATTATATATAAACAACTTCTCAAAATTATATTGTATGGCCGAGGTGTTATATTGTATTATTGTAATTTATTCAAATTTATTTTTTATCAATTCAACCAATTGGCATTGGTGTGCAATGCAGTTGAATTTTCTGCAATTTTTTATGTTGCTCTAACAAATAGCTTAGACAGTTATCCAATGTTATTCTTATTTACTACTTTCTGTAGTTTGTTGCTTTGCTGCAGCAAGCGTGTTCGTCATAACATTATTGTTGCACTAACATTATATTTCGTAGGTATTTACAATGCTTAAATTATTACATTGTTGATAACAAATCTTCTGGCTATATCCATTTCTGTGGTTCTTCTCCAGTTACTGTGGAAACAGCGGCTTCCTTCGATTGATCGCATTCCAGACACAATCTGGAAGTGGAAAAATAACATGTGGTGCATGATATCATTTTTAAAACCTACACACTTACAAACAGCTGCAGGAATCAACTTAAATAAGTGCAGAGAATCAGAAAGATAATAGTGTCGCATTGCTTCATCGAGGATTATTACGAATTTGATTATATATAAACAACTTCTCAAAATTATATTGTATAGCCGAGGTGTTATATTCTATTATTCTAATTTCTTCAAATTTATTTTTTATCAATTCAACCAATTGGCATTGGTGTGCAATGCAGTTGAATTTTCTGAAATTTTTTATGTTGCTCCAACAAATAGCTTAGACAGTTATCCAATGTTATTCTTATTTACTACTTTCTGGAGTTTGTTGCTTTGCTGCAGCAAGCGTGTTCGTCATAACATTATTGTTGCACTAACATTATATTTCGTAGGTATTTACAATGCTTAAATTATTACATTATTGATAACAAATGTTCTGGCTTTATCCACTTCTGTGGTTCTTCTCCAGTTACTGTGGAAACAGCTGCTTCCTTCGATTGATCGCATTCCAGACACAATCTGGAAGTGGAAAAATAACATGTGGTGCATGATATCATTTTTAAAACCTACACACTTACACACAGCTGCAGGAATCAACTTAAATAAGTGCAGAGAATCAGAAAGATAATAGTGTCGCATTGCTTCATCGAGGATTATTACGAATTTGATTATATATAAACAACTCCTCAAAATTATATTGTATGGCCGAGGTGTTATATTGTATTATTCTAATTTCTTCAAATTTATTTTTTATCAATTCGACCAATTGGCATTGGTGTGCAATGCAGTTGAATTTTCTGGAATTTTTTATGTTGCTCCAACAAATAGCTTAGACAGTTATCCAATGTTATTCTTATTTACTACTTTCTGTAGTTTGTTGCTTTGCTGCAGCAAGCGTGTTCGTCATAACATTATTGTTGCAGTAAGATTATATTTCGTAGGTATATACAATGCTTAAATTATTACATTGTTGATAACAAACCTTCTGGCTTTATCCATTTCTGTGGTTCTTCGTTTTCTAACTTTTCACATGTTGGTGTTGAGTGGGACACAACACCCTTTCTTGTTTTTGTTTCATTCTTGTGTATTGTCCAGTTACTGTGGAAACAGCTGCTTCCTTCGATTGATCGCATTCCAGACACAATCTGGAAGTGGAAAAATAACATGTGGTGCATGATATCATTTTTAAAACCTACATACTTACAAACAGCTGCAGGAATCAACTTAAATAAGTGCAGAGAATCAGAAAGATAATAGTGTCGCATTGCTTCATCGAGGATTATTACGAATTTGATTATATATAAACAACTTCTCAAAATTATATTGTATGGCCGAGGTGTTATATTGTATTATTCTAATTTCTTCAAATTTATTTTTTATCAATTCAACCAATTGGCATTGGTGTACAATGCAGTTGAATTTTCTGCAATTTTGTATGTTGCTCCAACAAATAGCTTAGACAGTTATCCAATGTTATTCTTATTTACTACTTTCTGTAGTTTGTTGCTTTGCTGCAGCAAGCGTGTTCGTCATAACATTATTGTTGCACTAACATTATATTTCCTAGGTATTTACAATGCTTAAATTATTATATTGTTGATAACAAATGTTCTTTCTTTATCCATTTCTGTGGATCTTCTCCAGTTACTGTGGAAACAGCTGTTTCCTTCGATTGATCGCATTCCAGACACAATCTGGAAGTGGAAAAATAACATGTGGTGCATATCATTTTTAAAACCTACACACTTACAAACAGCTGCAGGAATCAACTTAAATAAGTGCAGAGAATCAGAAAGATAATAGTGTCGCATTGCTTCATCGAGGATTAGTACGAATTTGATTATATATAAACAACTTCTCAAAATTATATTGTATAGCCGAGGTGTTATATTGTATTATTCTAATTTCTTCAAATTTATTTTTTATCAATTCAACCAAATGGCATTGGTGTGCAATGCAGTTGAATTTTCTGGAATTTTTTATGTTGCTCCAACAAATAGCTTAGACAGTTATCCAATGTTATTCTTATTTACTACTTTCTGTAGTTTGTTGATTTGCTGCAGCAAGTGTGTTTGTCATAACATTATTGTTGCACTAACATTATATTTCGTAGGTATTTACAATGCTTAAATTATTACATTGTTGATAACAAATGTTCTGGCTTTATCCATTTCTGTGGTTCTTTTCCAGTTACTGTGGAAACAGCTGCTTCCTTCGATTGATCGCATTCCAGACACAATCTAGAAGTGGAAAAATAACATGTGGTGCATGATATCATTTTTAAAACCTACACACTTACAAACAGCTGCAGGAATCAACTTAAATAAGTGCAGAGAATCAGAAAGATAATAGTGTCGCATTGCTTCATCGAGGATTATTACGAATTTGATTATATATAAACAACTTCTCAAAATTATATTGTATGGCCGAGGTGTTATATTGTATTATTGTAATTTCTTTAAATTTATTTTTTATCAATTCAACCAATTGGCATTGGTGTGCAATGCAGTTGAATTTTCTGCAATTTTTTATGTTGCTCCAACAAATAGCTTAGACAGTTATCCAATGTTATTCTTATTTACTACTTTCTGTAGTTTGTTGCTTTGCTGCAGCAAGCGTGTTCGTCATAACATTATTGTTGCACTAACATTATATTTCGTAGGTATTTACAATGCTTAAATTATTACATTGTTGATAACAAATGTTCTGGCTTTATCCACTTCTGTGGTTCTTCTCCAGTTATTGTGGAAACAGCGGCTTCCTTCGATTGATCGCATTCCAGACACAATCTGGAAGTGGAAAAATAACATGTGGTGCATGATATCATTTGTAAAACCTACACACTTACAAACAGCTGCAGGAATCAACTTAAATAAGTGCAGAGAATCAGAAAGATAATAGTGTCGCATTGCTTCATCGAGGATTATTACGAATTTGATTATATATAAACAACTTCTCAAAATTATATTGTATGGCCGAGGTGTTATATTGTATTATTTTAATTTCTTCAAATTTATTTTTTATCAATTCAACCAATTGGCATTGGTGTGCAATGCAGTTGAATTTTCTGAAATTTTTTATGTTGCTCCAACAAATAGCTTAGACAGTTATCCAGTGTTATTCTTATTTACTACTTTCTGTAGTTTGTTGCTTTGCTGCAGCAAGCGTGTTCGTCATAACATTATTGTTGCACTAACATTATATTTCGTAGGTATTTACAATGCTTAAATTATTACATTATTGATAACAAATGTTCTGGCTTTATCCACTTCTGTGGTTCTTCTCCAGTTACTGTGGAAACAGCGGCTTCTTTCGATTGATCGCATTCCAGACACAATCTGGAAGTGGAAAAATAACATGTGGTGCATGATATCATTTTTAAAACCTACACACTTACAAACAGCTGCAGGAATCAATTTAAATAAGTGCAGAGAATCAGAAAGATAATAGTGTCGCATTGCTTCATCGAGGATTATTACGAATTTGATTATATATAAACAACTTCTCAAAATTATATTGTATAGCCGAGGTGTTATATTCTATTATTCTAATTTCTTCAAATTTATTTTTTATCAATTCAACCAATTGGCATTGGTGTGCAATGCAGTTGAATTTTCTGAAATTTTTTATGTTGCTCCAACAAATAGCTTAGACAGTTATCCAGTGTTATTCTTATTTACTACTTTCTGTAGTTTGTTGCTTTGCTGCAGCAAGCGTGTTCGTCATAACATTATTGTTGCACTAACATTATATTTCGTAGGTATTTACAATGCTTAAATTATTATATTATTGATAACAAATGTTCTGGCTTTATCCACTTCTGTGGTTCTTCTCCAGTTACTGTGGAAACAGCGGCTTCTTTCGATTGATCGCATTCCAGACACAATCTGGAAGTGGAAAAATAACATGTGGTGCATGATATCATTTTTAAAACCTACACACTTACAAACAGCTGCAGGAATCAACTTAAATAAGTGCAGAGAATCAGAAAGATAATAGTGTCGCATTGCTTCATCGAGGATTATTACGAATTTGATTATATATAAACAACTTCTCAAAATTATATTGAATGGCCGAGGTGTAATATTGTATTATTCTAATTTCTTCAAATTTATTTTTTATCAATTCAACCAATTGGCATTGGTGTGCAATGCAGTTGAATTTTCTGAAATTTTTTATGTTGCTCCAACAAATAGCTTAGACAGTTATCCAGTGTTATTCTTATTTACTACTTTCTGTAGTTTGTTGCTTTGCTGCAGCAAGCGTGTTCGTCATAACATTATTGTTGCACTAACATTATATTTCGTAGGTATTTACAATGCTTAAATTATTACATTATTGATAACAAATGTTCTGGCTTTATCCACTTCTGTGGTTCTTCTCCAGTTACTGTGGAAACAGCGGCTTCCTTCGATTGATCGCATTCCAGACACAATCTGGAAGTGGAAAAATAATATGTGGTGCATGATATCATTTTTAAAACCTACACACTTACAAACAGCTGCAGGAATCAACTTAAATAAGTGCAGAGAATCAGAAAGATAATAGTGTCGCATTGCTTCATCGAGGATTATTACGAATTTGATTATATATAAACAACTTCTCAAAATTATATTGTATAGCCGAGGTGTTATATTCTATTATTCTAATTTCTTCAAATTTATTTTTTATCAATTCAACCAATTGGCATTGGTGTGCAATGCAGTTGAATTTTCTGAAATTTTTTATGTTGCTCCAACAAATAGCTTAGACAGTTATCCAGTGTTATTCTTATTTACTACTTTCTGTAGTTTGTTGCTTTGCTGCAGCAAGCGTGTTCGTCATAACATTATTGTTGCACTAACATTATATTTCGTAGGTATTTACAATGCTTAAATTATTACATTATTGATAACAAATGTTCTGGCTTTATCCACTTCTGTGGTTCTTCTCCAGTTACTGTGGAAACAGCGGCTTCCTTCGATTGATCGCATTCCAGACACAATCTGGAAGTGGAAAAATAATATGTGGTGCATGATATCATTTTTAAAACCTACACACTTACAAACAGCTGCAGGAATCAACTTAAATAAGTGCAGAGAATCAGAAAGATAATAGTGTCGCATTGCTTCATCGAGGATTATTACGAATTTGATTATATATAAACAACTTCTCAAAATTATATTGAATGGCCGAGGTGTAATATTGTATTATTCTAATTTCTTCAAATTTATTTTTTATCAATTCAACCAATTGGCATTGGTGTGCAATGCAGTTGAATTTTCTGGAATTTTTTATGTTGCTCCAACAAATAGCTTAGACAGTTATCCAATGTTATTCTTTTTTACTACTTTCTGTAGTTTGTTGCTTTGCTGCAGCAAGCGTGTTCGTCATAACATTATTGTTGCACTAACATTATATTTCGTAGGTATTTACAATGCTTAAATTATTACATTGTTGATAACAAATTTTCTGGCTTTATCCATTTCTGTAGTTCTTCACCAGTTACTGTGGAAACAGCTGCTTCCTTCGATTGATCGCATTCCAGACACAATCTGGAAGTGGAAAAATAACATGTGGTGCATGATATCATTTTTAAAACCTACACACTTACAAACAGCTGCAGGAATCAACTTAAATAAGTGCAGAGAATCAGAAAAATAATAGTGTCGCATTGCTTCATCGAGGATTATTACGAATTTGATTATATATAAACAACTTCTCAAAATTATATTGTATGGCCGAGGTGTTATATTGTATTATTGTAATTTATTCAAATTTATTTTTTATCAATTCAACCAATTGGCATTGGTGTGCAATGCAGTTGAATTTTCTGAAATTTTTTATGTTGCTCCAACAAATAGCTTAGACAGTTATCCAATGTTATTCTTATTTACTACTTTCTGTAGTTTGTTGCTTTGCTGCAGCAAGCGTGTTCGTCATAACATTATTGTTGCACTAACATTATATTTCGTAGGTATTTACAATGCTTAAATTATTACATTGTTGATAACAAATATTCTGGCTTTATCCATTTCTGTAGTTCTTCACCAGTTACTGTGGAAACAGCTGCTTCCTTCGATTGATCGCATTCCAGACACAATCTGGAAGTGGAAAAATAACATGTGGTGCATGATATCATTTTTAAAACCTACACACTTACAAACAGCTGCAGGAATCAACTTAAATAAGTGCAGAGAATCAGAAAAATAATAGTGTCGCATTGCTTCATCGAGGATTATTACGAATTTGATTATATATAAACAACTTCTCAAAATTATATTGTATAGCCGAGGTGTTATATTCTATTATTCTAATTTCTTCAAATTTATTTTTTATCAATTCAACCAATTGGCATTGGTGTGCAATGCAGTTGAATTTTCTGAAATTTTTTATGTTGCTCCAACAAATAGCTTAGACAGTTATCCAGTGTTATTCTTATTTACTACTTTCTGTAGTTTGTTGCTTTGCTGCAGCAAGCGTGTTCGTCATAACATTATTGTTGCACTAACATTATATTTCGTAGGTATTTACAATGCTTAAATTATTATATTATTGATAAAAAATGTTCTGGCTTTATCCACTTCTGTGGTTCTTCTCCAGTTACTGTGGAAACAGCGGCTTCTTTCGATTGATCGCATTCCAGACACAATCTGGAAGTGGAAAAATAACATGTGGTGCATGATATCATTTTTAAAACCTACACACTTACAAACAGCTGCAGGAATCAACTTAAATAAGTGCAGAGAATCAGAAAGATAATAGTGTCGCATTGCTTCATCGAGGATTATTACGAATTTGATTATATATAAACAACTTCTCAAAATTATATTGAATGGCCGAGGTGTAATATTGTATTATTCTAATTTCTTCAAATTTATTTTTTATCAATTCAACCAATTGGCATTGGTGTGCAATGCAGTTGAATTTTCTGAAATTTTTTATGTTGCTCCAACAAATAGCTTAGACAGTTATCCAGTGTTATTCTTATTTACTACTTTCTGTAGTTTGTTGCTTTGCTGCAGCAAGCGTGTTCGTCATAACATTATTGTTGCACTAACATTATATTTCGTAGGTATTTACAATGCTTAAATTATTACATTATTGATAACAAATGTTCTGGCTTTATCCACTTCTGTGGTTCTTCTCCAGTTACTGTGGAAACAGCGGCTTCCTTCGATTGATCGCATTCCAGACACAATCTGGAAGTGGAAAAATAATATGTGGTGCATGATATCATTTTTAAAACCTACACACTTACAAACAGCTGCAGGAATCAACTTAAATAAGTGCAGAGAATCAGAAAGATAATAGTGTCGCATTGCTTCATCGAGGATTATTACGAATTTGATTATATTTAAACAACTTCTCAAAATTATATTGTATAGCCGAGGTGTTATATTCTATTATTCTAATTTCTTCAAATTTATTTTTTATCAATTCAACCAATTGGCATTGGTGTGCAATGCAGTTGAATTTTCTGAAATTTTTTATGTTGCTCCAACAAATAGCTTAGACAGTTATCCAGTGTTATTCTTATTTACTACTTTCTGTAGTTTGTTGCTTTGCTGCAGCAAGCGTGTTCGTCATAACATTATTGTTGCACTAACATTATATTTCGTAGGTATTTACAATGCTTAAATTATTACATTGTTGATAACAAATATTCTGGCTTTATCCATTTCTGTAGTTCTTCACCAGTTACTGTGGAAACAGCTGCTTCCTTCGATTGATCGCATTCCAGACACAATCTGGAAGTGGAAAAATAACATGTGGTGCATGATATCATTTTTAAAACCTACACACTTACAAACAGCTGCAGGAATCAACTTAAATAAGTGCAGAGAATCAGAAAAATAATAGTGTCGCATTGCTTCATCGAGGATTATTACGAATTTGATTATATATAAACAACTTCTCAAAATTATATTGTATGGCCGAGGTGTTATATTGTATTATTGTAATTTATTCAAATTTATTTTTTATCAATTCAACCAATTGGCATTGGTGTGCAATGCAGTTGAATTTTCTGCAATTTTTTATGTTGCTCTAACAAATAGCTTAGACAGTTATCCAATGTTATTCTTATTTACTACTTTCTGTAGTTTGTTGCTTTGCTGCAGCAAGCGTGTTCGTCATAACATTATTGTTGCACTAACATTATATTTCGTAGGTATTTACAATGCTTAAATTATTACATTGTTGATAACAAATCTTCTGGCTATATCCATTTCTGTGGTTCTTCTCCAGTTACTGTGGAAACAGCGGCTTCCTTCGATTGATCGCATTCCAGACACAATCTGGAAGTGGAAAAATAACATGTGGTGCATGATATCATTTTTAAAACCTACACACTTACAAACAGCTGCAGGAATCAACTTAAATAAGTGCAGAGAATCAGAAAGATAATAGTGTCGCATTGCTTCATCGAGGATTATTACGAATTTGATTATATATAAACAACTTCTCAAAATTATATTGTATAGCCGAGGTGTTATATTCTATTATTCTAATTTCTTCAAATTTATTTTTTATCAATTCAACCAATTGGCATTGGTGTGCAATGCAGTTGAATTTTCTGAAATTTTTTATGTTGCTCCAACAAATAGCTTAGACAGTTATCCAGTGTTATTCTTATTTACTACTTTCTGTAGTTTGTTGCTTTGCTGCAGCAAGCGTGTTCGTCATAACATTATTGTTGCACTAACATTATATTTCGTAGGTATTTACAATGCTTAAATTATTATATTATTGATAACAAATGTTCTGGCTTTATCCACTTCTGTGGTTCTTCTCCAGTTACTGTGGAAACAGCGGCTTCTTTCGATTGATCGCATTCCAGACACAATCTGGAAGTGGAAAAATAACATGTGGTGCATGATATCATTTTTAAAACCTACACACTTACAAACAGCTGCAGGAATCAACTTAAATAAGTGCAGAGAATCAGAAAGATAATAGTGTCGCATTGCTTCATCGAGGATTATTACGAATTTGATTATATATAAACAACTTCTCAAAATTATATTGAATGGCCGAGGTGTAATATTGTATTATTCTAATTTCTTCAAATTTATTTTTTATCAATTCAACCAATTGGCATTGGTGTGCAATGCAGTTGAATTTTCTGAAATTTTTTATGTTGCTCCAACAAATAGCTTAGACAGTTATCCAGTGTTATTCTTATTTACTACTTTCTGTAGTTTGTTGCTTTGCTGCAGCAAGCGTGTTCGTCATAACATTATTGTTGCACTAACATTATATTTCGTAGGTATTTACAATGCTTAAATTATTACATTATTGATAACAAATGTTCTGGCTTTATCCACTTCTGTGGTTCTTCTCCAGTTACTGTGGAAACAGCGGCTTCCTTCGATTGATCGCATTCCAGACACAATCTGGAAGTGGAAAAATAATATGTGGTGCATGATATCATTTTTAAAACCTACACACTTACAAACAGCTGCAGGAATCAACTTAAATAAGTGCAGAGAATCAGAAAGATAATAGTGTCGCATTGCTTCATCGAGGATTATTACGAATTTGATTATATATAAACAACTTCTCAAAATTATATTGTATAGCCGAGGTGTTATATTCTATTATTCTAATTTCTTCAAATTTATTTTTTATCAATTCAACCAATTGGCATTGGTGTGCAATGCAGTTGAATTTTCTGAAATTTTTTATGTTGCTCCAACAAATAGCTTAGACAGTTATCCAGTGTTATTCTTATTTACTACTTTCTGTAGTTTGTTGCTTTGCTGCAGCAAGCGTGTTCGTCATAACATTATTGTTGCACTAACATTATATTTCGTAGGTATTTACAATGCTTAAATTATTACATTGTTGATAACAAATATTCTGGCTTTATCCATTTCTGTAGTTCTTCACCAGTTACTGTGGAAACAGCTGCTTCCTTCGATTGATCGCATTCCAGACACAATCTGGAAGTGGAAAAATAACATGTGGTGCATGATATCATTTTTAAAACCTACACACTTACAAACAGCTGCAGGAATCAACTTAAATAAGTGCAGAGAATCAGAAAAATAATAGTGTCGCATTGCTTCATCGAGGATTATTACGAATTTGATTATATATAAACAACTTCTCAAAATTATATTGTATGGCCGAGGTGTTATATTGTATTATTGTAATTTATTCAAATTTATTTTTTATCAATTCAACCAATTGGCATTGGTGTGCAATGCAGTTGAATTTTCTGAAATTTTTTATGTTGCTCCAACAAATAGCTTAGACAGTTATCCAATGTTATTCTTATTTACTACTTTCTGTAGTTTGTTGCTTTGCTGCAGCAAGCGTGTTCGTCATAACATTATTGTTGCACTAACATTATATTTCGTAGGTATTTACAATGCTTAAATTATTACATTGTTGATAACAAATATTCTGGCTTTATCCATTTCTGTAGTTCTTCACCAGTTACTGTGGAAACAGCTGCTTCCTTCGATTGATCGCATTCCAGACACAATCTGGAAGTGGAAAAATAACATGTGGTGCATGATATCATTTTTAAAACCTACACACTTACAAACAGCTGCAGGAATCAACTTAAATAAGTGCAGAGAATCAGAAAAATAATAGTGTCGCATTGCTTCATCGAGGATTATTACGAATTTGATTATATATAAACAACTTCTCAAAATTATATTGTATAGCCGAGGTGTTATATTCTATTATTCTAATTTCTTCAAATTTATTTTTTATCAATTCAACCAATTGGCATTGGTGTGCAATGCAGTTGAATTTTCTGAAATTTTTTATGTTGCTCCAACAAATAGCTTAGACAGTTATCCAGTGTTATTCTTATTTACTACTTTCTGTAGTTTGTTGCTTTGCTGCAGCAAGCGTGTTCGTCATAACATTATTGTTGCACTAACATTATATTTCGTAGGTATTTACAATGCTTAAATTATTACATTGTTGATAACAAATATTCTGGCTTTATCCATTTCTGTAGTTCTTCACCAGTTACTGTGGAAACAGCTGCTTCCTTCGATTGATCGCATTCCAGACACAATCTGGAAGTGGAAAAATAACATGTGGTGCATGATATCATTTTTAAAACCTACACACTTACAAACAGCTGCAGGAATCAACTTAAATAAGTGCAGAGAATCAGAAAAATAATAGTGTCGCATTGCTTCATCGAGGATTATTACGAATTTGATTATATATAAACAACTTCTCAAAATTATATTGTATGGCCGAGGTGTTATATTGTATTATTGTAATTTATTCAAATTTATTTTTTATCAATTCAACCAATTGGCATTGGTGTGCAATGCAGTTGAATTTTCTGCAATTTTTTATGTTGCTCTAACAAATAGCTTAGACAGTTATCCAATGTTATTCTTATTTACTACTTTCTGTAGTTTGTTGCTTTGCTGCAGCAAGCGTGTTCGTCATAACATTATTGTTGCACTAACATTATATTTCGTAGGTATTTACAATGCTTAAATTATTACATTGTTGATAACAAATCTTCTGGCTATATCCATTTCTGTGGTTCTTCTCCAGTTACTGTGGAAACAGCGGCTTCCTTCGATTGATCGCATTCCAGACACAATCTGGAAGTGGAAAAATAACATGTGGTGCATGATATCATTTTTAAAACCTACACACTTACAAACAGCTGCAGGAATCAACTTAAATAAGTGCAGAGAATCAGAAAGATAATAGTGTCGCATTGCTTCATCGAGGATTATTACGAATTTGATTATATATAAACAACTTCTCAAAATTATATTGTATAGCCGAGGTGTTAATATTCTATTATTCTAATTTCTTCAAATTTATTTTTTATCAATTCAACCAATTGGCATTGGTGTGCAATGCAGTTGAATTTTCTGAAATTTTTTATGTTGCTCCAACAAATAGCTTAGACAGTTATCCAGTGTTATTCTTATTTACTACTTTCTGTAGTTTGTTGCTTTGCTGCAGCAAGCGTGTTCGTCATAACATTATTGTTGCACTAACATTATATTTCGTAGGTATTTACAATGCTTAAATTATTATATTATTGATAACAAATGTTCTGGCTTTATCCACTTCTGTGGTTCTTCTCCAGTTACTGTGGAAACAGCGGCTTCTTTCGATTGATCGCATTCCAGACACAATCTGGAAGTGGAAAAATAACATGTGGTGCATGATATCATTTTTAAAACCTACACACTTACAAACAGCTGCAGGAATCAACTTAAATAAGTGCAGAGAATCAGAAAGATAATAGTGTCGCATTGCTTCATCGAGGATTATTACGAATTTGATTATATATAAACAACTTCTCAAAATTATATTGAATGGCCGAGGTGTAATATTGTATTATTCTAATTTCTTCAAATTTATTTTTTATCAATTCAACCAATTGGCATTGGTGTGCAATGCAGTTGAATTTTCTGAAATTTTTTATGTTGCTCCAACAAATAGCTTAGACAGTTATCCAGTGTTATTCTTATTTACTACTTTCTGTAGTTTGTTGCTTTGCTGCAGCAAGCGTGTTCGTCATAACATTATTGTTGCACTAACATTATATTTCGTAGGTATTTACAATGCTTAAATTATTACATTATTGATAACAAATGTTCTGGCTTTATCCACTTCTGTGGTTCTTCTCCAGTTACTGTGGAAACAGCGGCTTCCTTCGATTGATCGCATTCCAGACACAATCTGGAAGTGGAAAAATAATATGTGGTGCATGATATCATTTTTAAAACCTACACACTTACAAACAGCTGCAGGAATCAACTTAAATAAGTGCAGAGAATCAGAAAGATAATAGTGTCGCATTGCTTCATCGAGGATTATTACGAATTTGATATATATAAACAACTTCTCAAAATTATATTGTATAGCCGAGGTGTTATATTCTATTATTCTAATTTCTTCAAATTTATTTTTTATCAATTCAACCAATTGGCATTGGTGTGCAATGCAGTTGAATTTTCTGAAATTTTTTATGTTGCTCCAACAAATAGCTTAGACAGTTATCCAGTGTTATTCTTATTTACTACTTTCTGTAGTTTGTTGCTTTGCTGCAGCAAGCGTGTTCGTCATAACATTATTGTTGCACTAACATTATATTTCGTAGGTATTTACAATGCTTAAATTATTACATTGTTGATAACAAATATTCTGGCTTTATCCATTTCTGTAGTTCTTCACCAGTTACTGTGGAAACAGCTGCTTCCTTCGATTGATCGCATTCCAGACACAATCTGGAAGTGGAAAAATAACATGTGGTGCATGATATCATTTTTAAAACCTACACACTTACAAACAGCTGCAGGAATCAACTTAAATAAGTGCAGAGAATCAGAAAAATAATAGTGTCGCATTGCTTCATCGAGGATTATTACGAATTTGATTATATATAAACAACTTCTCAAAATTATATTGTATGGCCGAGGTGTTATATTGTATTATTGTAATTTATTCAAATTTATTTTTTATCAATTCAACCAATTGGCATTGGTGTGCAATGCAGTTGAATTTTCTGAAATTTTTTATGTTGCTCCAACAAATAGCTTAGACAGTTATCCAATGTTATTCTTATTTACTACTTTCTGTAGTTTGTTGCTTTGCTGCAGCAAGCGTGTTCGTCATAACATTATTGTTGCACTAACATTATATTTCGTAGGTATTTACAATGCTTAAATTATTACATTGTTGATAACAAATATTCTGGCTTTATCCATTTCTGTAGTTCTTCAACAGTTACTGTGGAAACAGCTGCTTCCTTCGATTGATCGCATTCCAGACACAATCTGGAAGTGGAAAAATAACATGTGGTGCATGATATCATTTTTAAAACCTACACACTTACAAACAGCTGCAGGAATCAACTTAAATAAGTGCAGAGAATCAGAAAAATAATAGTGTCGCATTGCTTCATCGAGGATTATTACGAATTTGATTATATATAAACAACTTCTCAAAATTATATTGTATAGCCGAGGTGTTATATTCTATTATTCTAATTTCTTCAAATTTATTTTTTATCAATTCAACCAATTGGCATTGGTGTGCAATGCAGTTGAATTTTCTGAAATTTTTTATGTTGCTCCAACAAATAGCTTAGACAGTTATCCAGTGTTATTCTTATTTACTACTTTCTGTAGTTTGTTGCTTTGCTGCAGCAAGCGTGTTCGTCATAACATTATTGTTGCACTAACATTATATTTCGTAGGTATTTACAATGCTTAAATTATTATATTATTGATAAAAAATGTTCTGGCTTTATCCACTTCTGTGGTTCTTCTCCAGTTACTGTGGAAACAGCGGCTTCTTTCGATTGATCGCATTCCAGACACAATCTGGAAGTGGAAAAATAACATGTGGTGCATGATATCATTTTTAAAACCTACACACTTACAAACAGCTGCAGGAATCAACTTAAATAAGTGCAGAGAATCAGAAAGATAATAGTGTCGCATTGCTTCATCGAGGATTATTACGAATTTGATTATATATAAACAACTTCTCAAAATTATATTGAATGGCCGAGGTGTAATATTGTATTATTCTAATTTCTTCAAATTTATTTTTTATCAATTCAACCAATTGGCATTGGTGTGCAATGCAGTTGAATTTTCTGAAATTTTTTATGTTGCTCCAACAAATAGCTTAGACAGTTATCCAGTGTTATTCTTATTTACTACTTTCTGTAGTTTGTTGCTTTGCTGCAGCAAGCGTGTTCGTCATAACATTATTGTTGCACTAACATTATATTTCGTAGGTATTTACAATGCTTAAATTATTACATTATTGATAACAAATGTTCTGGCTTTATCCACTTCTGTGGTTCTTCTCCAGTTACTGTGGAAACAGCGGCTTCCTTCGATTGATCGCATTCCAGACACAATCTGGAAGTGGAAAAATAATATGTGGTGCATGATATCATTTTTAAAACCTACACACTTACAAACAGCTGCAGGAATCAACTTAAATAAGTGCAGAGAATCAGAAAGATAATAGTGTCGCATTGCTTCATCGAGGATTATTACGAATTTGATTATATTTAAACAACTTCTCAAAATTATATTGTATAGCCGAGGTGTTATATTCTATTATTCTAATTTCTTCAAATTTATTTTTTATCAATTCAACCAATTGGCATTGGTGTGCAATGCAGTTGAATTTTCTGAAATTTTTTATGTTGCTCCAACAAATAGCTTAGACAGTTATCCAGTGTTATTCTTATTTACTACTTTCTGTAGTTTGTTGCTTTGCTGCAGCAAGCGTGTTCGTCATAACATTATTGTTGCACTAACATTATATTTCGTAGGTATTTACAATGCTTAAATTATTACATTGTTGATAACAAATATTCTGGCTTTATCCATTTCTGTAGTTCTTCACCAGTTACTGTGGAAACAGCTGCTTCCTTCGATTGATCGCATTCCAGACACAATCTGGAAGTGGAAAAATAACATGTGGTGCATGATATCATTTTTAAAACCTACACACTTACAAACAGCTGCAGGAATCAACTTAAATAAGTGCAGAGAATCAGAAAAATAATAGTGTCGCATTGCTTCATCGAGGATTATTACGAATTTGATTATATATAAACAACTTCTCAAAATTATATTGTATGGCCGAGGTGTTATATTGTATTATTGTAATTTATTCAAATTTATTTTTTATCAATTCAACCAATTGGCATTGGTGTGCAATGCAGTTGAATTTTCTGCAATTTTTTATGTTGCTCTAACAAATAGCTTAGACAGTTATCCAATGTTATTCTTATTTACTACTTTCTGTAGTTTGTTGCTTTGCTGCAGCAAGCGTGTTCGTCATAACATTATTGTTGCACTAACATTATATTTCGTAGGTATTTACAATGCTTAAATTATTACATTGTTGATAACAAATCTTCTGGCTATATCCATTTCTGTGGTTCTTCTCCAGTTACTGTGGAAACAGCGGCTTCCTTCGATTGATCGCATTCCAGACACAATCTGGAAGTGGAAAAATAACATGTGGTGCATGATATCATTTTTAAAACCTACACACTTACAAACAGCTGCAGGAATCAACTTAAATAAGTGCAGAGAATCAGAAAGATAATAGTGTCGCATTGCTTCATCGAGGATTATTACGAATTTGATTATATATAAACAACTTCTCAAAATTATATTGTATAGCCGAGGTGTTATATTCTATTATTCTAATTTCTTCAAATTTATTTTTTATCAATTCAACCAATTGGCATTGGTGTGCAATGCAGTTGAATTTTCTGAAATTTTTTATGTTGCTCCAACAAATAGCTTAGACAGTTATCCAGTGTTATTCTTATTTACTACTTTCTGTAGTTTGTTGCTTTGCTGCAGCAAGCGTGTTCGTCATAACATTATTGTTGCACTAACATTATATTTCGTAGGTATTTACAATGCTTAAATTATTATATTATTGATAACAAATGTTCTGGCTTTATCCACTTCTGTGGTTCTTCTCCAGTTACTGTGGAAACAGCGGCTTCTTTCGATTGATCGCATTCCAGACACAATCTGGAAGTGGAAAAATAACATGTGGTGCATGATATCATTTTTAAAACCTACACACTTACAAACAGCTGCAGGAATCAACTTAAATAAGTGCAGAGAATCAGAAAGATAATAGTGTCGCATTGCTTCATCGAGGATTATTACGAATTTGATTATATATAAACAACTTCTCAAAATTATATTGAATGGCCGAGGTGTAATATTGTATTATTCTAATTTCTTCAAATTTATTTTTTATCAATTCAACCAATTGGCATTGGTGTGCAATGCAGTTGAATTTTCTGAAATTTTTTATGTTGCTCCAACAAATAGCTTAGACAGTTATCCAGTGTTATGCTTATTTACTACTTTCTGTAGTTTGTTGCTTTGCTGCAGCAAGCGTGTTCGTCATAACATTATTGTTGCACTAACATTATATTTCGTAGGTATTTACAATGCTTAAATTATTACATTATTGATAACAAATGTTCTGGCTTTATCCACTTCTGTGGTTCTTCTCCAGTTACTGTGGAAACAGCGGCTTCCTTCGATTGATCGCATTCCAGACACAATCTGGAAGTGGAAAAATAATATGTGGTGCATGATATCATTTTTAAAACCTACACACTTACAAACAGCTGCAGGAATCAACTTAAATAAGTGCAGAGAATCAGAAAGATAATAGTGTCGCATTGCTTCATCGAGGATTATTACGAATTTGATTATATATAAACAACTTCTCAAAATTATATTGTATAGCCGAGGTGTTATATTCTATTATTCTAATTTCTTCAAATTTATTTTTTATCAATTCAACCAATTGGCATTGGTGTGCAATGCAGTTGAATTTTCTGAAATTTTTTATGTTGCTCCAACAAATAGCTTAGACAGTTATCCAATGTTATTCTTATTTACTACTTTCTGGAGTTTGTTGCTTTGCTGCAGCAAGCGTGTTCGTCATAACATTATTGTTGCACTAACATTATATTTCGTAGGTATTTACAATGCTTAAATTATTACATTATTGATAACAAATGTTCTGGCTTTATCCACTTCTGTGGTTCTTCTCCAGTTACTGTGGAAACAGCTGCTTCCTTCGATTGATCGCATTCCAGACACAATCTGGAAGTGGAAAAATAACATGTGATGCATGATATCATTTTTAAAACCTACACACTTACACACAGCTGCAGGAATCAACTTAAATAAGTGCAGAGAATCAGAAAGATAATAGTGTCGCATTGCTTCATCGAGGATTATTACGAATTTGATTATATATAAACAACTCCTCAAAATTATATTGTATGGCCGAGGTGTTATATTGTATTATTCTAATTTCTTCAAATTTATTTTTTATCAATTCGACCAATTGGCATTGGTGTGCAATGCAGTTGAATTTTCTGGAATTTTTTATGTTGCTCCAACAAATAGCTTAGACAGTTATCCAATGTTATTCTTATTTACTACTTTCTGTAGTTTGTTGCTTTGCTGCAGCAAGCGTGTTCGTCATAACATTATTGTTGCAGTAAGATTATATTTCGTAGGTATATACAATGCTTAAATTATTACATTGTTGATAACAAACCTTCTGGCTTTATCCATTTCTGTGGTTCTTCGTTTTCTAACTTTTCACATGTTGGTGTTGAGTGGGACACAACACCCTTTCTTGTTTTTGTTTCATTCTTGTGTATTGTCCAGTTACTGTGGAAACAGCTGCTTCCTTCGATTGATCGCATTCCAGACACAATCTGGAAGTGGAAAAATAACATGTGGTGCATGATATCATTTTTAAAACCTACATACTTACAAACAGCTGCAGGAATCAACTTAAATAAGTGCAGAGAATCAGAAAGATAATAGTGTCGCATTGCTTCATCGAGGATTATTACGAATTTGATTATATATAAACAACTTCTCAAAATTATATTGTATGGCCGAGGTGTTATATTGTATTATTCTAATTTCTTCAAATTTATTTTTTATCAATTCAACCAATTGGCATTGGTGTACAATGCAGTTGAATTTTCTGCAATTTTGTATGTTGCTCCAACAAATAGCTTAGACAGTTATCCAATGTTATTCTTATTTACTACTTTCTGTAGTTTGTTGCTTTGCTGCAGCAAGCGTGTTCGTCATAACATTATTGTTGCACTAACATTATATTTCCTAGGTATTTACAATGCTTAAATTATTATATTGTTGATAACAAATGTTCTTTCTTTATCCATTTCTGTGGATCTTCTCCAGTTACTGTGGAAACAGCTGTTTCCTTCGATTGATCGCATTCCAGACACAATCTGGAAGTGGAAAAATAACATGTGGTGCATATCATTTTTAAAACCTACACACTTACAAACAGCTGCAGGAATCAACTTAAATAAGTGCAGAGAATCAGAAAGATAATAGTGTCGCATTGCTTCATCGAGGATTAGTACGAATTTGATTATATATAAACAACTTCTCAAAATTATATTGTATAGCCGAGGTGTTATATTGTATTATTCTAATTTCTTCAAATTTATTTTTTATCAATTCAACCAAATGGCATTGGTGTGCAATGCAGTTGAATTTTCTGGAATTTTTTATGTTGCTCCAACAAATAGCTTAGACAGTTATCCAATGTTATTCTTATTTACTACTTTCTGTAGTTTGTTGATTTGCTGCAGCAAGTGTGTTTGTCATAACATTATTGTTGCACTAACATTATATTTCGTAGGTATTTACAATGCTTAAATTATTACATTGTTGATAACAAATGTTCTGGCTTTATCCATTTCTGTGGTTCTTTTCCAGTTACTGTGGAAACAGCTGCTTCCTTCGATTGATCGCATTCCAGACACAATCTAGAAGTGGAAAAATAACATGTGGTGCATGATATCATTTTTAAAACCTACACACTTACAAACAGCTGCAGGAATCAACTTAAATAAGTGCAGAGAATCAGAAAGATAATAGTGTCGCATTGCTTCATCGAGGATTATTACGAATTTGATTATATATAAACAACTTCTCAAAATTATATTGTATGGCCGAGGTGTTATATTGTATTATTGTAATTTCTTTAAATTTATTTTTTATCAATTCAACCAATTGGCATTGGTGTGCAATGCAGTTGAATTTTCTGCAATTTTTTATGTTGCTCCAACAAATAGCTTAGACAGTTATCCAATGTTATTCTTATTTACTACTTTCTGTAGTTTGTTGCTTTGCTGCAGCAAGCGTGTTCGTCATAACATTATTGTTGCACTAACATTATATTTCGTAGGTATTTACAATGCTTAAATTATTACATTGTTGATAACAAATGTTCTGGCTTTATCCACTTCTGTGGTTCTTCTCCAGTTATTGTGGAAACAGCGGCTTCCTTCGATTGATCGCATTCCAGACACAATCTGGAAGTGGAAAAATAACATGTGGTGCATGATATCATTTGTAAAACCTACACACTTACAAACAGCTGCAGGAATCAACTTAAATAAGTGCAGAGAATCAGAAAGATAATAGTGTCGCATTGCTTCATCGAGGATTATTACGAATTTGATTATATATAAACAACTTCTCAAAATTATATTGTATGGCCGAGGTGTTATATTGTATTATTTTAATTTCTTCAAATTTATTTTTTATCAATTCAACCAATTGGCATTGGTGTGCAATGCAGTTGAATTTTCTGAAATTTTTTATGTTGCTCCAACAAATAGCTTAGACAGTTATCCAGTGTTATTCTTATTTACTACTTTCTGTAGTTTGTTGCTTTGCTGCAGCAAGCGTGTTCGTCATAACATTATTGTTGCACTAACATTATATTTCGTAGGTATTTACAATGCTTAAATTATTACATTATTGATAACAAATGTTCTGGCTTTATCCACTTCTGTGGTTCTTCTCCAGTTACTGTGGAAACAGCGGCTTCTTTCGATTGATCGCATTCCAGACACAATCTGGAAGTGGAAAAATAACATGTGGTGCATGATATCATTTTTAAAACCTACACACTTACAAACAGCTGCAGGAATCAATTTAAATAAGTGCAGAGAATCAGAAAGATAATAGTGTCGCATTGCTTCATCGAGGATTATTACGAATTTGATTATATATAAACAACTTCTCAAAATTATATTGTATAGCCGAGGTGTTATATTCTATTATTCTAATTTCTTCAAATTTATTTTTTATCAATTCAACCAATTGGCATTGGTGTGCAATGCAGTTGAATTTTCTGAAATTTTTTATGTTGCTCCAACAAATAGCTTAGACAGTTATCCAGTGTTATTCTTATTTACTACTTTCTGTAGTTTGTTGCTTTGCTGCAGCAAGCGTGTTCGTCATAACATTATTGTTGCACTAACATTATATTTCGTAGGTATTTACAATGCTTAAATTATTACATTATTGATAACAAATGTTCTGGCTTTATCCACTTCTGTGGTTCTTCTCCAGTTACTGTGGAAACAGCGGCTTCCTTCGATTGATCGCATTCCAGACACAATCTGGAAGTGGAAAAATAATATGTGGTGCATGATATCATTTTTAAAACCTACACACTTACAAACAGCTGCAGGAATCAACTTAAATAAGTGCAGAGAATCAGAAAGATAATAGTGTCGCATTGCTTCATCGAGGATTATTACGAATTTGATTATATATAAACAACTTCTCAAAATTATATTGTATAGCCGAGGTGTTATATTCTATTATTCTAATTTCTTCAAATTTATTTTTTATCAATTCAACCAATTGGCATTGGTGTGCAATGCAGTTGAATTTTCTGAAATTTTTTATGTTGCTCCAACAAATAGCTTAGACAGTTATCCAGTGTTATTCTTATTTACTACTTTCTGTAGTTTGTTGCTTTGCTGCAGCAAGCGTGTTCGTCATAACATTATTGTTGCACTAACATTATATTTCGTAGGTATTTACAATGCTTAAATTATTACATTATTGATAACAAATGTTCTGGCTTTATCCATTTTTGTGGTTCTTCACCAGTTACTGTGGAAACAGCGGCTTCCTTCGATTGATCGCATTCCAGACACAATCTGGAAGTGGAAAAATAATATGTGGTGCATGATATCATTTTTAAAACCTACACACTTACAAACAGCTGCAGGAATCAACTTAAATAAGTGCAGAGAATCAGAAAGATAATAGTGTCGCATTGCTTCATCGAGGATTATTACGAATTTGATTATATATAAACAACTTCTCAAAATTATATTGAATGGCCGAGGTGTAATATTGTATTATTCTAATTTCTTCAAATTTATTTTTTATCAATTCAACCAATTGGCATTGGTGTGCAATGCAGTTGAATTTTCTGGAATTTTTTATGTTGCTCCAACAAATAGCTTAGACAGTTATCCAATGTTATTCTTTTTTACTACTTTCTGTAGTTTGTTGCTTTGCTGCAGCAAGCGTGTTCGTCATAACATTATTGTTGCACTAACATTATATTTCGTAGGTATTTACAATGCTTAAATTATTACACTGCTGATAACAAATGTTTTGGCTTTATCCATTTCTGTGGTTCTTCACCAGTTACTGTGGAAACAGCTGCTTCCTTCGATTGATCGCATTCCAGACACAATCTGGAAGTGGAAAAATAACATGTGGTGCATGATATCATTTTTATAACCTACACACTTACAAACAGCTGCAGGAATCAACTTAAATAAGTGCAGAGAATCAGAAAGATAATAGTGTCGCATTGCTTCATCGAGGATTATTACGAATTTGATTATATATAAACAACTTCTCAAAATTATATTGTATGGCCGAGGTGTTATATTGTATTATTGTAATTTCTTCAAATTTATTTTTTATCAATTCAACCAATTGGCATTGGTGTGCAATGCAGTTGAATCTTCTGCAATTTTTTATGTTGCTCCAACAAACAGCTTAGACAGTTATCAAATGTTATTCTTATTTACTACTTTCTGTAGTTTGTTGCTTTGCTGCAGCAAGTGTGTTCGTCATAACATTATTGTTGTACTAACATTATATTTCGTAGGTATTTACAATGCTTAAATTATTACATTGTTGATAACTAATCTGCTGGTTTTATCCATTTCTGTGGTTCTTCTCCAGTTACTGTGGAAACAGCTGCTTCCTTCGATTGATCGCATTCCAGACACAATCTGGAAGTGGAAAAATAACATGTGGTGCATGATATCATTTTTAAAACCTACACACTTACAAACAGCTGCAGGAATCAACTTAAATAAGTGCAGAGAATCAGAAAGATAATAGTGTCGCATTGCTTCATCGAGGATTATTACGAATTTGATTATATATAAACAACTTCTCAAAATTATATTGTATGGCCGAGGTGTTATATTGTATTATTGTAATTTCTTCAAATTTATTTTTTATCAATTCAACCAATTGGCATTGGTGTGCAATGCAGTTGAATTTTCTGGAATTTTTTATGTTGCTCCAACAAACAGCTTAGACAGTTATCAAATGTTATTCTTATTTACTACTTTCTGTAGTTTGTTGCTTTGCTGCAGCAAGTGTGTTTGTCATAACATTATTGTTGCACTAACATTATATTTCGTAGGTATTTACAATGCTTAAATTATTACACTGTTGATAAAAAATCTTCTGGCGTTATCAATTTCTGTGGTTCTTTTCCAGTTACTGTGGAAACAGCTGCTTCCTTCGCTTGATCGCATTCCAGACACAATCTGGAAGTGGAAAAATAACATGTGGTGCATGATATCATTTTTAAAACCTACACACTTACAAACAGCTGCAGGAATCAACTTAAATAAGTGCAGAGAATCAGAAAGATAATAGTGTCGCATTGCTTCATCGAGGATTATTACGAATTTGATTATATATAAACAACTTCTCAAAATTATATTGTATAGCCGAGGTGTTATATTGTATTATTCTAATTTCTTCAAATTTATTTTTACCAATTCAACCAATTGGCATTGGTGTGCAATGCAGTTGAATTTTCGGGAATTTTTTATGTTGCTCCAACAAATAACTTAGACAGTTATCAAATGTTATTCTTATTTACTACTTTCTGTAGTTTGTTGCTTTGCTGCAGCAACTGTGTTCATCATAACATTATTGTTGCACTAACATTATATTTCGTAGGTATTTACAATGCTTAAATTATTACATTGTTGATAACTAATCTTCTGGTTTTATCCATTTCTGTGGTTCTTCTCCAGTTACTGTGGAAACAGCTCCTTCCTTCGATTGATCGCATTCCAGACACAATCTGGAAGTGGAAAAACAACATGTGGTGCATGATATCATTTTTAAGACCTACACACTTACAAACAGCTGCAGGAATCAACTTAAATAAGTGCAGAGAATCAGAAAGATAATAGTGTCGCATTGCTTCATCGAGGATTATTACGAATTTGATTATATATAAACAACTTCTCAAAATTATATTGTATAGCCGAGGTGTTATATTCTATTATTCTAATTTCTTCAAATTTATTTTTTATCAATTCAACCAATTGGCATTGGTGTGCAATGCAGTTGAATTTTCTGAAATTTTTTATGTTGCTCCAACAAATAGCTTAGACAGTTATCCAATGTTATTCTTATTTACTACTTTCTGTAGTTTGTTGCTTTGCTGCAGCAAGTATGTTCGTCATAACATTATTGTTGCACTAACATTATATTTCGTAGGTATTTACCATGCTTAAATTATTACATTGTTGATAACAAATCTTCTGGCTATATCCATTTCTGTGGTTCTTCTCCAGTTACTGTGGAAACAGCTGCTTCCTTCGATTGATCGCATTCCAGACACAATCTGGAAGTGGAAAAATAACATGTGGTGCATGATATCATTTTTAAAACCTACACACTTACAAACAGCTGCAGGAATCAACTTAAATAAGTGCAGAGAATCAGAAAGATAATAGTGTCGCATTGCTTCATCGAGGATTATTACGAATTTGATTATATATAAACAACTTCTCAAAATTATATTGAATGGCCGAGGTGTAATATTGTATTATTCTAATTTCTTCAAATTTATTATTTATCAATTCAACCAATTGGCATTGGTGTGCAATGCAGTTAAATTTTCTGGAATTTTTTATGTTGCTCCAAAAAATAGCTTAGACAGTTATCCAATGTTATTCTTATTTACTACTTTCTGTAGTTTGTTACTTTGCTGCAGCAAGCGTGTTCCTCATAACAATATTGTTGCACTAACATTATATTTCGTAGGTATTTACAATGCTTAAATTATTACATTGTTGATAACAAATGTTTTGGCTTTATCCATTTCTGTGGTTCTTCACCAGTTACTGTGGAAACAGCTGCTTCCTTCGATTGATCGCATTCCAGACACAATCTGGAAGTGGAAAAATAACATGTGGTGCATGATATCATTTTTAAAACCTACACACTTACAAACAGCTGCAGGAATCAACTTAAATAAGTGCAGAGAATCAGAAAGATAATAGTGTCGCATTGCTTCATCGAGGATTATTACAAATTTGATTATATATAAACAACTTCTCAAAATTATATTGTATGGCCGAGGTGTTATATTGTATTATTGTAATTTCTTGAAATTGATTTTTTATCAATTCAACCAATTGGCATTGGTGTGCAATGCAGTTGAATTTTCTGGAATTTTTTATGTTGCTCCAACAAATAGCTTAGACAGTTATCCAATGTTATTCTTATTTACTACTTTCTGTAGTTTGTTGCTTTGCTGCTGCAAGTGTGTTCGTCATAACATTATTGTTGCACTAACATTATATTTCGTAGGTATTTACAATGCTTAAATTATTACATTGTTGATAACAAACCTTCTGGCTTTATCCATTTCTGTGGTTCTTCGTTTTCTAACTTTTCACATGTTGATGTTGAGTGGGACACTGCACCCTTTCCTGTTTTTTTTTCATTCTTGTGTTTTGTCCAGTTACTGTGGAAACAGCTGCTTCCTTCGATTGATCGCATTCCTGACACAATCTGGAAGTGGAAAAATAACATGTGGTGCATGATAACATTTTTAAAACCTACGCACTTACAAACAGATGCAGGAATCAACTTAAATAAGTGCAGAGAATCAGAAAGATAATAGTGTCGCATTGCTGCATCGAGGATTATTACGAATTTGATTATATATAAACAACTTCTCAAAATTATATTGTATGGCCGAGGTGTTATATTGTATTATTCTAATTTCTTCAAATTTATTTTTTATCAATTCAACCAATTGGCATTGGTGTGCAATGCAGTTGAATTTTCTGGAACTTTTTATGTTGCTCCAACAAATAGCTTAGACAGTTATCCAATGTTAATAATAATAATAATAATAAACGTCTTTATTACTTTTCGTGTATACATATATGAAAAAAAGTACATATATATCGTATACACAACACGAAGCAGAAACAGCGAAGTTTAACCAGAGGTCATTCTTCCACTTAACTATTCCTGCACCGTAGTCGTGCTACACTTGAGCACAATAAAATAACAAACAAAATCGTAGAAATAACAAACAAAATCGTAGAAAGAACAAAACAAATACTAATACTAAAATTAAGAAAACCTAATTTATTAAAAGATACTTTTTATATCTGAGACATAATGAACGTAAACCACCACTTTTAAATTTAAGATCCAGTGAATTATAAAGAGATACAGCATTGTAAGTAAAACTTCTTCGAAATAACGCATACTTATGCTGAATCATAGTGAGTCGATTTAGATTTCTGAGATCGCGATTGTGAATAGCCTCCCTAAACACAAGCTTTTCTGTTAAATACTTTGGCATTTGGGATTGCATTAGTTTCATTAAGAACACAAAAAAGTGTAACTTAACTGTATCCGACATTCTAAGCTATTTAAGTTCATTTAAATAGGCAGAAACATGATCATACTTCTTCAAATTAAAAATAAAACGACAGCATGTATTCCGAACATATTGTAGGCGATTTTTAGTTAACATGTCCAAACAAGGATAATAAACAATATTACAGTAGTAATAGGTCGGCAATATTAAAGTTTCACAAAGTTTTTTTCTCATTTTAAAATTAAGTATATATCTGTTGGCATATAGGACTTTCATTTTAGAGTAGCTCTTTTGCAGTAAAATCCTTACATGTTCTTTAAATCTTAAAGTTGTGTCTATCTTAAGTCCTAGATTCATAGCACAATTAGAAAAATGGAGCTGCTCGTTCAGTAACTTGAGCTGAATTTGATCTTGTAAAATTCTTCGCTGTTTCTCAGCACAGAACAAAAGAACTTGCGTTTTCTCTGGGTTAATTTTTGGATTGTGTTCCTTAGAGTAGTTTGATATTGATTTAAGATCTTCATTTACCAACCTGGTAGCCCTGTCAGGATCTGAGGGGTCGAAATGATGCAGCAGCTGGGTGTCGTCGGCATAAGATTGCACGTGAGAATGAGTAACAGTTTGAAAAATATCAGAAGTATAAATTAAGAACATCAGAGGGCCAATTATTGAACCCTGTGGAACCCCAGACACTATTTCTTTGGAAGAAGAAAACTTGTTATGTACACGCACACACTGTTTCCTGCCTATTAGGTAGTGATTAAAAAATGATATAGCAGTCTCATCAAATCCTAAGTATTTCAATTTTGCAATAAGCAGCTTATGATCAAGTACATCAAAAGCTTTAGAGTAGTCAAGTGATACCGATATAACTGCCATATTCTTGTCGAGAGCTCTAATAACATTATCCGTTAAGTTTAGTAGCGCCGATGTAGTACTGTGATTTTTCCTGAACCCTGATTGGTGAACTGGCAACAAGTTATTTTCTATAAGGTAGTTTGTCATTTGTGTGTGTATAGACCTCTCTAAAACCTTAGAGAACACAGGTAATAAGCTTATTGGACGTAGTTCTCTTACACTTGAAGGGTTCTTCACTTTAGGAACTGGACATATTATGGATTCTTTCCAACATTCTGGAAAATACCCTTGCTCCATGCAACAGTTAACAATGTGCGTTAGATGGTTTATAATTACCGGCAAACTAAGTTTGACCATAATTAAAGTCAATCCATCCCTTCCAGCTGCGTTTGATTTTATACTATAAATATTTTTCCATACCATGTGAGTTTCAATCAGTTTAAAAGTAAACTTAGTGTTTTCCACGCGTTTGTGATTACTGTAATAATTTATTTTTTCATCACAATTACTTGACTTTTGGAACACACTTACAAAGTAGTTGTTTATTTTATTTGGGTCACATAACGCCGCAGGAAGATCGCTTGAGCTTTTTGAACTGTAGAAAACTTTCATTTGCCTCAGTCCTTTCCAAAACTCGCTGACATTGTTATTTCTTGCTAAATGATGTAGGTAGCCAGCCTGTTCTCTACGCACGGAAGCATGTGCAAAATTTCGCAATCGCCTATAATTTTCTCTGTTTTCTGGAGTATTGCTTGTTTTCAATTTCACTTTAGCCTTATCTCTTTCTTTCATGATTAATTTTAATACAGGCGTAAGCCATGGTGCTGGCGGCTTATTTACACGCACTGTTTTCAGGGGGGTGTGTGCATCAAATACTGACGTTAAATGGCCTGTTAAATAGCTTATTTTGTCTTCAATATTGGGCATATAGTAAATTTCATCCCAGGGCTTGCTTCTTAAATCACTCAAAAACAATTCTTCATTTACATTTTTAAATTCACGAAAAGTAACAAACCTTTGCGCCTTTTTAACTTGAGGTATTCGGATGTTGCAGAAGGTTAATCTGTGATCACTAATGTGTTCAGCATCAATGGTTCCACTTTTATCCAAAATAGATATAGATAGTAATAGATACTCCCATAGAAGACGCAGAAAAGTTAGACCTCTGAAAAGTGCTAAACATGTTTTTATGATATCCAGAAGTATACACATGTACCCAAAAATAAACAATAATTAGAAACTTGGAGTTATTTATTTATAACAAATAGCACTTAGAATTACATAATATGTTTAAAATGAAAACCCCCTTGGGTTATACACTCGTCAATCCTTTTTAAAAACGACGCATTCACGGCTTCAAGTGTGGCAGCGTCAATGCTATGAAAAGCTTCTGTAATTCTTTGCTGCATATTTTCCTTAGTAGTGACTTCAGCTTCATACACCCGATCGTGGACGAAGCCCCATAAGAAAAAGTCTGGTTTTGTTAGGTCAGGCGACCTCGAAGGCCATGGCACTGGACCTTCCCTGCCAATCCAGCGTCCCTCAAATTCGCCGTCCAAATACTCCCTTACAATACGACTATTATGTGATGGGGCACCGTCATGTTGAAACCACATTCGTCTTCTCACATCTAAAGGCAAATCATCCAGATACAATTAAAAATCGTTTTGGAGAAAGTGCAAATACGATTCTCCATTCAGTGGGCCGTCAAAGAAATACGGCCCTAGAACCCTACTACCAACCATACCACCCCAAACATTAAGTGACCATCGATGTTGGTGGTCGAGTGTTCGAATGAAATTTGGGTTTAGAGTGTCGTAGTAATGAAAGTTGTGGATATTAACTTTTGCATCTTTTTTAAATGTCGCCTCATCCGTAAATAGCACGTTATTGATAAAATTGTTTTCCAGCTGTTCCTTATTTCGGGCCCATAAACAAAAATTTTGCCTGGCTACATAGTCGTCTTCATTTAGCTGGACATGGTACAGATGGATTTTTTTTTTACGGATAATCCTAGAAACACTGGTTTGGGAAATTTGCAGTTGTTGATTTACGGCAAGGAAACTTGTGTGCGGGTTTTCTACAACACTTTGCACAACCAGATCTTCATTTCCACCCTCGGTCGCTAGATTTCGCCGACGGTGTTTCTCATACTGGACACTGCCCGTTTCTTCAAATCTTGCTTGCACATTTCCGAAGTCTCTTGCTCTTGGATGCCTCCTACCGGGATATCTTTGTGCATAAATTCTAGACGCCAGTAACGTGTTTCGCTTACTTACACCTAATATATAAACCATATCCACCATTTCATCTTTCGTTAATTTCATTTTCCCGACAAATTAAAAACATGATGTATCACTTTATACAAACATTCCAATAAATTTAGCCATCAAAACCGTAAAACAATTTTGGTGTCAAATAGAAAAATTTACCAATATTCCTAAACAAGAATTTATAAAAGTAGTTGAATATATTTTACAATCTACATATTTTTCTTTTAATTATCAAACATACAAACAGAATTTTGGTGTTGCAATGGGTCAGCCTTTATCTAGTACTATTGCAGATTTGGTATTACAAAAAATTGAATCTGAAATTTTAATTAACTTAAACGAAATTAGTTTTTATAAACGATTTGTAGATGACATAATTATTTGTACCAATAAGAACCAAATAAACAAAATTTTTAAAACATTTAATAACTACCACCCAAGATTAAAATTCACAATTGAAAATGAAAATATAAATAAATCTATAAATTTTCTTGATCTAACTTTAATAAGAACAGAAAATAATAATATTGAAACGAATTGGTATAGAAAAGAAACTAAATCTGATAGATACTTAAACTATAATTCTCAAACATCTATAAAATATAAAAGAAGTGTAATTAATAGCTTAATTGACCGTGCAATTTTATTATCTTCAAATAAATTTCATATTGATAATATTATAAAGATTAAGAAAATATTATTAAAAAATAATTATCCTATGGACTTCATTAACACCAACATTAAGAACAGAATAAATAAAATTTAAAATAATAACACAAATAATAATGCAACTATCAATTTATACCCTAACTGTTTAGGACATGAATTTAATAACAATCAAAACATTAAAAATCCATTTTACATTTCCATTCCATACATACCAAAACTATCACAACGTTTAAATAAAATATTAACAAACAAAAATAATTTTAATATTTCTTTTAAAAATCACAATACAATAGGAAGTCAATTTTTTAACAATCTAAAAGATAAAACAAAAATTCAATCTGAATCAAATATTGTTTACCAAATTAATTGTAATAATTGTAATGCTAAATACATAGGACAAACAAAACAAAATCTAAAAAAAAGATTAACTCAACATAAAAATTCTATAAAAACAAAAATTTTAAACCCAAATAAACCAAATACTGCCCTCTCTGATCGTGCAGTTGATAATTATCATAGTTTTAATTTTAACTCACCTAATATATTGCAAAAATAACATATTTTACAAAAACGCCTTATATATGAAATGATTGAAATAAAAAAAATACAAATTCTATTAATTATAAAACCGACATATAAAATCTTCATTCCATTTACTATAATCTTCTCTAAACATTTTTTCTATAATTGACACAAAACAAAAAAAACTATATCATTTAAATTACACTTACTATCAAGATATCTTTTACAATACAATTTTTGTATCAAGTTATACCTTTAAAATAAGAAAATTTAAATTTCAAATTTTGACATCTGACATCTACGAAATCGTTTTAAATATTCTTTACAAGTTATATTATAAGAATTATTAACCTTAGAACATTGTACAAACTCACTATCTCAAAATTTCAATCGACATTACATAAGGTAAGAGTAAATATACATTGTTATAGTGATCTAACCTTAATCTCATTTTTTTTAGTCTATTGTATTTCAACGTGTTGTGTATTTTCTGAGGAAGTCAGCTGAGCTGACGAAACGTCAAAGATATTATTATAAGAAGATAATTAGCTGACTAATTTTCCTGAACTATATACAGTGTGTCCAAGATAAGAAGGGCCAGTATGGGGATCTCGGTAATTGTAAGAGATACAAATTTGGTTAAATGGGAAGAAAGTTGCGCAATTAAAGGACTAAAAAAATGACGTCTAGAAATCCTTGATATGATTTTTCGTTTTTGAATTATCTCAAAAAAACCGAATTTTGGATTTTCTTTTTATTTTTTTCTGGCGTTCATATTAAAGTTATAGCCAAACTGATTAAACTTCTTTATAGCAACTTTTAGTGCACTTAATGATTGCGTTATCAATTTTTTATCCGACGTTTCGTCTTCGAGAAACCACCTTCAACTTCATTTTTTTAAAATACGGTCCTGGTTTTTTGATGCCAAATTTGCAAAGCCCTTGTTACTATGAATGCAACAATGTACCACATATTATGATTTAATTACGTTTCGAGCTTTTTTCTGATCATCATCAGAAAATTTTTTAGATACGGACCTGCATTTCTCATAATTTTGTAAAAATAAGTTCATACAGTAAGATAGGCGTTTTTAGATGCCGTTAAAATATTAAAATGCACATCATAATGTCATAATTAATTTAATAAGCAACCAATAACTATTAACAATAAACAACAAATAAATGAACAAAAGATAGGCAGAAAGAATGATAAAATGAGCCTTGAAACAATGTAATAGGTATTTAACGTTTTGAAATAGAAGAAGAACTTAGAAGATTGGTTCTTGAAGCCTTTCAAAGTATAACGCCAGTATTGCTGAATAATGTTTTAGATTCTACAGTTAGATGTTATTTATGCATGGAGAATGATGGCAACCTTTTTGAATACCTTCTGTAAATTTAATACCTATTAAATGGTTTCGATGTTCGTTTTGTTATTCTTTCTGTCTATCTTTTGTTCATTTCTTTTTTGTTTATTGTTAATAGTTATTGGTTGCTTATTAAATTAATGTATCAGAATTATGACATTATGATGTGCATTTTAATATTTTAACGGCATCTAAAAACGCCTATCTTACTGTATGAACTTATTTTTACAAAATTATGAGAAATGCAGGTCCATATCTAAAAAATTTTCTGATGATGATCAGAAAAAAGCTCGAAACGTAATTAAATCATAATATGTGGTACATTGTTGCATTCAGAGTAACAAGGGCTTTGCAAATTTGGCATCAAAAAACCAGGACCGTATTTAAAAAAATGAAGTTGAAGGTGGTTTCTCGAAGACGAAACGTCGGATAAAAAAATTGATAACGCAATCATTAAGTGCACTAAAAGTTGCTATAAAGAAGTTTAATTAGTTTCGCTCTAACTTTAATATTAACGCCAGAAAAAAATAAAATAGAAAATCCAAAAATTCGGTTTTTTTGAGATAATTCAAAAACGAAAAATCATATCAACGATTTCTAGACGTCATTTTTTTAGTCCTTTAATTGCGCAACTTTCTTCCCATTTAACCAAATTTGTATCTCTTACCATTACCGAGATCCCCATACTGGCCCTCCTTATCTTGGACACACTGTATATACCTAAAAAACAGCTGTTCTAAACAAATATAATTTTAATGAGGTTAAACGAGTGCAATTTTGACATGTCTCAAACAATAACTCGTGAACACTTGTTTCCATGGCACACTAGGTCGGTATAGATGAGATATTTGTGCATTTTTAAAAAAATCCGAATTATCGCCTAAACTATCAATTTTTGACATAAGACATGTAGGACATAAAAATTGTAAAATAAGATGCTGAATACTACTAAGCAATAAAATACAGGGAGTGCCGTTTGAAAAAATAAAGTTATGGCCCTTCAAAGTTTCGAAAAGTTAACGTGTCAAACTAAGTGATCCCACAACGCAGGTAAGCGTTCTTATTTCCAAATGATACTCCAAAAAGTTGTTTAGGCATGACCAAAACCTCAATTAGATATCTCTACGATCAAGTGCCCTTTGATTTTTTGAATAAGTGTCCGTAAACGCACGTTTTTACAGAAAAAGTCGAATCACTTCAAAACGGCTGAAGTAAATTTCAAAAGGTAAACTTTATTATAAGTCCTAGAAAAAGATAAATTCATATTTTTAAAAATATACAGGGTGTTCCATTAAAAAAAATTAAGTTAAATACTGCCCTGAAAAAATTAAACACCCTGTATAACCAAAAATAATTGTACAAAGTTCACCATAACTTCTTGTATACAGTGGCAGTTGGCTCATTTTGATATCTTTAACGGCTTAAGTGCAATCGAGCTTTTCCGTATTAATGACTCACCCTGTATATACAGTGTCCGCCAAAAAGTCGGCATAATATGAGAAAATGTTTTATTTTTAATTTTTCAAAAAAACTTTTTACGTCAATAATTTGTGGTTGTCTAAAAACCTATTTACCCCCTATCATATATACCAAGTGATTTTTACTTATTTAGAAAATTGAGTTTTTCGAAATGGTCAAAATCCAAAAATAGTAATTTATTATACAAGACGATAAAAATAACTTTATCGTCGTGTATAATACAATATTTTTTTCTATAGCAAGAACTTTAATAGTTTCAAAAGAAAATAAGGACAGTCAATCACATTTCAAAATGTCAGTAGCTAGATTGGGTTGTTACGATAATACGAAGCTGTCATATTTAATTTAAACAAAAGTTAGAAAATTATAGTATATTATTATACGAGCATATAATGGATGCTATTATTACACGAAGATGGCTTTTAAATAACGAGCGAGCGAAGCGAGCGAGTTCTTTAAGCCATCTGAGTGTACTAATAATAGCTATTATATGCGAGTGAAATACACTATTTTATTTACAACTACTTTATTTACATTCATTCCAGAAAATTTTTGTATGCGATATCATAAGTTTTCTTCGACTTTTCTGGGAGTAAATTTTGTGTAGCTTGTTTGCCGGCTTGGCGTACTTCAGGGGGAATACAGCACTATTGTCGCTATCGTTTTCCATTTTAGGTTTGGGACGAAAGAAGTGTAAATTATTATTTTCAAACTGACAGACTGATAACTGTCAACTCGAAAAAGCAGTTTATGGCCTGTTTGATTATATGCACATAAATCCGTATTAGCGATGTAATTATGGTGGTATCCATGCATTTATGGCGGTATCGATGTAATTATGAAATATAAACAACAGGCATTGTGATTTTAGTTAATAATATATATCATAATTGACAAATAATCGCAAAATAACAACGGTATTGTTTAACAGTTGTAAATAAAATTACTTTATCTATCCTTGCTGTTAAAGTAAAACTTGACCTTTTGTTTTGAGTTGATAAAAGCACACTTTTACATGTGCTATTGGGAAGTGAACTGAAGGCGGAGCTTAGTTAAATGGCCGCTCTAAGTAGGTACGATTCTTAAAGCCTATGTATTTCCCTACTTAAACGCTGATTTGAAATGTTTTTTAGTATTTGTTTAAATAATTTTAGGGGCATACTATTGGGATATTTTAAGCTTTCATGGTATGCACTTTAATTAAATATGTGTAAACGGGATTGTAATAGGGCTGTTTTACCAGAAATAAATAATTTAATCAGTAGTGCGTAAATATACCAATGCTGCATTTAACAGATTTCTAGTATTTTCTTAAATAATTTTACGGGCCTAATATTGGGAAGTTGTAAGTCTTCATGATATGCATTTTAATTAAAGATGTTTAAATGGGACTCTAATAGAGCTGTTTTGATAGAAATAAATAATTTCACCAGCCGTGACTACATCAATGGCTATTAAGTCATGCTGCATTATTTACAATGTTTCTATTTCTAGTAGGTAAGTATTTGTTACACACAGCAACTATTGGGGAATTTTAAGTCTTATGGAATGTAGTTAAAGATGTTCTAATGATACTTTAATAGTCACGTATTAGTCATCAATAGTACAAATAAATAAGTTCGTTACACGCCCAGAAGTCAGTCAAACGGTTGGTTGTAAGTAAAGTGTCGTGATAAAGTAATAATGGCAGATAGATTAACTATGCTGAATATTTGCAATTATTCACAAGCAACATTTTCTTCTAGAAATTATATTGAAGGGGAACAATTAATTAATTCTGGACATGTTATTTATTCTGGTTGCAAAAGTCAAGAAATTGTTAAAACAAGTGTCGTTGCTCTTTGCCTAGAAACTTCGGCGTTAAAAGAAGCACTTGTTTTGCGTTTATGTCTTGTGTTATTGGTTTTGCATTATAAATTTTAATTTATATCATTACGATAATAAGTATTGTACTCACCAGGAAGAATATAATCTTCTTTTTTAAAATGCAGCGAACAGACATGCATACTTTCTTTAACTTTTTCCCCACTATGTAAACGAATCCATTCCTTTCGCCGATCTGCTTTCTGATTATTATTTTCTACAAATTCTCCTTCTTTAGGAAACTTATGAAACCGCACAGTTGTATCGCGTTTTGATAGTGATTTACAACCATACAAGCAACAAAACCGTTTCGATTTATTTGGTACAGGAGAAAGTCTAGCTCCCTCACGTTCACGATCCATTTTTTACGTTAAAGATATCCCGTTATTAAAAATATAAACAATAAATTAATTAATATAAACAAGACACTGAACTTCAACAAGAACAAACCTAGTAAAAACAAGAACAAGCAAGGTAAATGTAGGCATGTACCAACGTATTACAGCTGCGCTCGAAAATAAAAGTAAAATCATTTAAATAGTCATTAGCGGGATAGTTGTAGGTCTGAGTCAAAGGAAAAAGTTGCCAGAATAAATATTCCCTAGTATAAAGACGTTTCTCGCATTAGTAACTTTGTAATAAGCCAACAAATAATTAGCTTAAACCATTGAGTTCAATGCGAGTTTAAATTTCGACCTCATTGACACAGTTCAAAATTGTACCGCATGGTGGCGTAGCGCTTGGATTTAGTGGCCAATAGGAAAAATGATATTTTTCCGAAATTAAGTAAGATTTTAATGAGATTTTTTTAGAGTGTGTTTTTAGTTAACTGAACAATGCCAAGGCCAGAAAACACTTATTTTTTTAACTTTAGCTAAAAATTTTATTTTAATTTTTAAAAATTTCACATACCAAGACTTAATATTAAAATTAAAATATTTTTACGTGAGGACTTTTAAGGATTTGTAATTGGAAAAAATAATATAAAATGTTAATTACTTCTTTAGATTTTTTAATATTTACCGAAAAGTAGTATGTTTGCACTTGATGGTAACAGAACAGATTGAAGAAAGTCTTAAAAAGGCAGGTGACACACGAAAATTGTTTCTTCAATATCAGTAGATCCTGGTTTTTATGAATCAGCGGGAGTACGAGCAAGCAGCGGAAGTGAACGTGCAAAACGTAGTGCATTGAAATATTGAATTATAACGGTAAAATCAATTAATTTAAAATATAAAAAGCGGGCATAACAATCGCGTAATAACATTAAAAGTAAATTAGTGGATAATTGCCAAAAAGGAAAGATAGTACGGTAAATAAAAATCTGGTGTGATACACTCACACAACTTCCTTTTACAGTGATCTTATAATTAGCCAAAAATTTGATTTTAAATTTTTAAGCATTTATCAAAAATTTTCAAAAATTACAAATTCTATAAAAACGGTACAAAATAGAGCGTTAGTTAAACAGACAAATTTTCGCTAAAATTTTAAGCTAAATTCAAAAATGTAATAATATACCGGGTGTTCTATTTAAAATATGAGTTAATAAAAGAAATAGAAAAAAAAACAATAGAAGCCCACTTTAGAAGTATTCAATTGGAAAATCACCTAGCTCATATCAATACACATTAAAAATGTAATAAAAATGTAAAGTTTGAAAAAAATCGTTAGAGCCGTTTTTGAAAAAATCGAAAAAAACTGAAAAATCACAAGAGTAAACACCTACTTCCGGTTATGCGATTTTTTTCAAAAGCTTGCTGTGTCATCTACATAGTACACAAAACTTATATATGAAGTTTCAACACCATACCTCTTTTAATTTTTGAGATATTCTGTTCACAGACAGACAGACACACAGACAGACCAATAAAAAAAATATGTTTTTTGGGATCAGGGGACTCTAAAACGTGAAGATCTGTTGAAAACTCAATTTCGAATTTTTGGGGTGAATCCAATACTTCCTTTATCGTAAAAGGAAGTAAAAAAGGGGAAGTTGAGTCGTTTAAACACGTACACAAGCGAAAAATCCGGCAAGGCAAATTTAACAGGGAACGTAAATACCAGCGGGGTATCGAGCACCGCAGGCCACAGCGGCGATATCGAAAGGTCAGTTACACCGATAAAAATTTATTTGTTTACAGAGTTTGCAAATATTTGTAAACTAAAATAAAATATAAACCTACCCAACACACCGACAATATGGACAAATATTAGAGGAAATAAACAAGAAGCTCGAATTAATGAACAATAGGAGCGAGAGAATAGAAAAAAAAATAGATAAATCGCAGGAGGAATGAAAAAATTAACCATGAAAAATGTGAAATTAGCAAATGAAGTTTCGAAACTAAAACAACAAAACAAAGAACAAGAAGAAAAATTTGAATTTTTAGAAAAAGAGATGCGAAAAAAGAAGCTAATTTTACAAGGAATTACGGAAAATGAGCAAGAAACGGACCTGTCGCTGAAAGAAAAATCCGCATGATGTTAGAAGATATAGGAATTCAAATAAATATAGAGCAGGAAGTCCAAGAGGTAAGAAGAGTAGGAAAATATTAAAAGTCACAAAACCAGAACCATACCAATGGAAACAAACACATGGGAGAAAAAAACACAAATTAAGGAAACAGCGAAGAACCTAAAAAACTCAAGAGACACAAAAGTATGGATTACAGACGATTTCTCAAAGAAAGTACGCGAACAAGGGAAAAAGTTAATAACACATATGAAAGCCGCCAGAGAAACAGGGCACCTAGCTGTTATGAATTATGATAAACTAATTATTAATGGCAAAAGTTTCACGCTTCAACAATTAGAAGAAAAGGAGAACAAGAAAGGTAGAACAGCAAGTCAACGCTCACCAGATCAAATTCAGGAAGACGAGCTACAAGATGAAAAGATAGAGCAGCAGAGAAGGGAGGTAAAAAAGCCAAAAAAACTACTAAATAGACCCAGGCAAGGAAACACTGATGACGAACGCTTTTTTATCAAAGACAACGAGAAGGGCATAAATAGTAAAGAAATTATAGACATAAGAAAAGTGAAATACATAGGGTGTTGGAATGTAAGAACCATGATAGCAAGGGAAAAGATAAATAAAATAATAAACGAGATGGAAAAGTATAGAATAATGATCTTAGCATTAAGTGAAATAAGATGGCTCGGAAACAGAGAACTAAAGCTAGAGCGAGGAAAAACGCTACTATACTCAGGGAAAACGCAAGAAGATTCTATACATGAACAAGGGGTCGGCTTTATAATAGACCGAGAAACGAAAAGAGCACTCTTAGATTGGGAAGCGGTGTCGGAGAGAATAATTGTGGCCAGATTTAACGCGAAGTTCGTCAACATCACAATAATTAACACTTATGCCCCAACAACAGGGGCACAAGACAAAAAAGAGATATACTACGAAGAATTACAAAAAACATATGATAAGCAAAGGAAGAAACATAAAAGAGATATTTTATTACTGATGGGAGATACGAACGCAAAAATCGGAAATGAGAATGAAGGTATAGAAGAAATTATGGGAAAGGAAGGTGTAGGAGAGAGAAATGACAACGGGGAAAGGTTTTTGGAGTTTTGCACAATAAACAATCTACTGATAGGAGGAAGCTTCTTCCCTCATAAGCTGAAACACAAAATCACATGGATAGGACCAGGTGGGAAGCCCAGAAATCAAATTGATCACGTCACCATAGAAAGAAGACATAGAAATAGCCTACTAGATGTGAGAGCGATGAATGGGGCTGACATAGGATCGGACCATGCTCTAGTGAGAGCAAAGATAAAAACCAGAAAGAACAAAAATAGTATAAGAACAAAGTGTAACACACAACTACTAAAGGATAAAGAAATACACCGCAACTTCGGCGCAAAATTGGAAGATAAAGTAAAAGCAAACATGGACGAACTAAACATGGATGAACCAAGCATAGAACAGCTATGAGAAAAGTATAAAGAAGCACTGAAGACAACAGCAAAAAAATATTAGGAGAAAAAAGAAGAAACACAAGCCGTGGTTGTCATTGCACACGTAGAAATTAATAGAGGAGAGAAATAAGCTAAAACAAACAATATTGAATGCAAGAACAGACGAACAGAAGAAAATACTTAAACAAGCATACTAGGAAAAAGATAATCAAATTAAAAAAAGCGCAAGAAAAGATCGAAGAAATCAAATGGAGGACCTGCTAAGGGAAGCAGAAAAAGCAGCAGACAGAAACGACCTAAACACGCTGTATAAGATAACACGGAAAATGTCTGGGAAGAGAAATATAACAACCAATAACATTAAAGACAAACAAGGAAAAATATTAACATCACAAAAGGAAATATCAGATAGATGGGTAGAATATTGTAAAGAAATATATAGCATTAATAGAGATAACAGTAATATAGAAGAAAATGAGGAAGACATTGAAATAGAACCCCAACTTGATGTAAAGATGGACGAACTAAAGGAGGAAGAGATCCTCCAGGCTATTAAACAACTGAAAAATGATAAAGCAGCGGGGCTAGACGACATTCCAGGAGAACTGATTAAGGCAGAATCTGAATCAATCGTAAAAATGCTACATAACTTACTAAGGAAAATCTAGACAGAAGAAAAAATCCCAAAAGAATGGAAGGAGGGCCTAATTGTCAAAATACCTAAGAAAGGCAATACTACAGAATGCGATAATTGGCGAGCGATTACAATATTAAATACCACAAGCAAGATATTAACGAGGATAATACTTGAAAGATTAAAAGGAGCAACCTTAAGTAAACTCAGAAATAATCAAGCGGGTTTTAGACCACGAAGATCTTGCATTGACCACATCAGCACGTTAAGGATAATCCTAGACGAATGTAATGAATGGCAGAAACAAATACATATAGGTTTCATTGATTTCAGAAAAGCTTTTGACAAAATAAATAGAGAGAAAATGTGGCAGATACTTAAGATACTTAATACCAGAAAAATATATAAAACTTATTCAACTTATGTACGAAAATTATAACGCCTGTATAATACATAATGGAGAAAAAACTGAAAAATTTGCAATTGAAAGTGGCGTGAGACAAGGATGCATACTGTCCCCCCTTATTGTTTCTAATAATTATCGATTGGATAATGGAAAAAATAATAGATAATCAAAAAGAACTAGCGTGGAGATTTAACACGGAACTCGAAGATCTAGAATATGCAGACGACATTTGTTTAATTACCGAGAAAAGAGAACATCTACAAGACAAGGTAAATCTATTACAAACAACAGCAAGACACGTGGGACTGGACATAAACACAAACAAGACAAAGACAATAAGAACAGGCACAGAAGACACAACTGAGATAAAAATAGGAGAAAAACATATACAAAACGTGGCGAATTTCACCTATCTTGGCAGTATACTGGATGAACAAGAAGGATGTAAGTCGAACATAAAAACAAGGATACATAAAGTACAAAACGCCTTTAGAATACTTGGTAAAATCTGAAAGACAAATGAAATAACAAAGAATACAAAATTGAGAATATTCAGAACAAACGTGATCACGGTACTTTTATACGGATGTGAGACCTAGGCATTAAATAAACAACAACTACAGAAAATACAAATTTTCATCAATAAATGTCTGAGAAATATTATGAAAATCCACTGGCAAATCACTATCACAAATAGAGAACCATGGAATATTACGGAGCAATTACCAGTTAGTGTGACTATAATAAAACAACGTTGGAGATGGATTGAACACACATTAAGGAAACCATGCTCAGACATAACCCGTCAAGCACTTGAATATAACATAAAGGGAAAAAGGAAGAGAGGAAGACCAGCTCAAACCTGGAGAAGAAATATACTTAAGGAATGTAAGGAAATGAACACAACATGGAACAATGTGAAAGAAATAGCTAGAAACAAAAATAGATGGAAAGAATTCGTGCAAAATATATGTAATCAGCAAGAACAAAAGTTACTCAACCTGATGAAAGGACTGAAGAAGAAGAAGTATGTTTGCATAATTTTTAAGTATATTTATTTACATGGGTTCTAGAAACTCTAATCTAGCCCCGTTAATGAATTACTGTAACAAAAATCCTGTAAATGTTCTTTTACAATTGTCTAAATGAAGAAATTTTTCTTTATTCAATTTACATGGTCTAAAAAATCTTCTCATTTAGACAACTGTAAAAGAACATTTACAGGATTTTTGTAACAGTAATTCACTAAGAGGGCTAGAGACTAGACTAGAGTTTCATTTAAATAAATATTAATTAGAAGTATAAGTTTTGTGTTTACTCTTGTGATTTTGCAGTATTTTTCGATTTTTTCAAAAGCGACTCTGATGTTTTTTTCACACTTTACATTTTCAATGTGTATTGATGTGAGATAGGTGATTTTCCAGTTGAATACCTCTAAATTGGTTATTTTTTTATTCACCTTAACTTTAACTAACTCTCTCTATTTTGTACGGTTTCTGTATAGAATTTGTAATTTTTGAAAATTTTGACAAATGCCTAAAAATTCAAAATAAAATTTTTGGAAAATTATAAGATCACTTTAAAAGAAAGTTGTGTGCGTGTATCACACCAGATTTTTTGTGTCGGCAAACCATCTTTCAATTTATCAGTGGCGTGCATAGGAACCTCCTTTGCACGACTGAATAAGAAAAAGGAGACGCCACTGACTTTTTTTAGTTTTGGTAAGGTTTTTGAATTTCTTGATTAAAACTCTACAGAAATGGCCCCGGGGTTTTTGTTAAAATGTGCCGTTATTTTTTGAAAAAATTAGAAAAATTACACTAGAAGCTGTAATTTTTTTGTTTATTATATCGGGTGTTTTTGACGGTGTGCGATGTCCAATGAGACGAAGAGCTGAGGCGTGCATCATCTTGGAAGGTGGTCATTATCAACATTTTCTTTAGATTTACTTGTTTCCTGAAAATTTTGTTTTGGTTTAACTGCAATGTAGATGTTTCAATATTTTTTAAAAATGGTTTTGTTTTTGAAATTTTTACAACTGCGCATATTTACAAAAAACCCAAGAGACAGTTTTTGTTGAGTTTTAATCAAAGGATTAAAAAAAAATTGTCAAAACTGTGTCATTGGCGTCTTTTTTTTATTTAATCGAGCAATAGGAACTCGTACACACACCACTGGTGAAATGAAAGAAGATTTACCAACACAGTTATTCTTGACACCGGATATACACAGACACACACCAAATTTGTAATTAATATTCCAACAAGTTTTCAAAAATTAACAAAATTCATGATTTTTTCTCTCAAATTCAACGCCCTGCATTTCGGAAACGAAGAACTTTTGGACGCAAGTTGATATAAACTTTGTGTCTTAAAATAAGGCAAGGAATAATAATAATAATAATAATAATAATAATAATAGTCTTTATTTCTTGCCAATAAACAGAGTACGCATATTTAAAAAACAAAACCTATAGTAAATAAAAAAAAACCGGTTAATAAGCAAGAAATCTCAAGGCGCAGTTCAGGCGTAAGACGCCTGTTCTTTCACAGAACCTTGAAAGATCTGTAGCAAATAAAAAAAATAGCGGATGCCTAAATTATAATTATAGTAATTATTCAGTGAAATGACTTAATCTTTACTTAATCTGAACACAACTTTAACTTATATTTCCAATAATATGACAAAGTTACAGGATTGATTAGGATGTAAATCGTGATAGTCACCCATCTATGAACAGCTTAATTGATTTTGCAAAAACAATAGTAATTTGAATTAATTTAGGGATTGTCTGTCAAATAGAAATTTGCGGTAATGTTTTTTGAATGAAGGTACGGATAACACTTTTAGTTCAGCAGGAATAGAATTGTAGCACTTAAATAACTGATAGCTATAGCTACACTAAAATAAAGTAGTTTTATGCAGAGGTGGTGTGATGGTACCTTTAAATCTGATATTGATGGTATGTACATCTTCACAAAATGAGATTTTGCGAAATAGATATGAGGGTTTTTTCTGACATATTATTTTATGAAAGAAGATTGCACTTTGCAGCTTTCGTCTGTTTGCCATATTCAACCAACCGACTTCGGATAATTTATAAGAGACGTGATCGAATTTTCTGATACCGAAAATAAGTCTTAGGCAGGAGTTTTGTACTCGCTGGATTTGTTGCGCTACATCGAGAGTAAGACAAGGACCATAAATTTGACAAGAAAACATGAAGTGAGAAAGCACAAGAGATTCATTTTTGTAGATATTGGATGTATAGATTATATAGAGAAAAGGACTAAGAATAGAGCCCTGTGGAACTCCCCGAACAACTTCTCTGGAATCAGAACTGCCGTTGCACAATTTCACAGCTTGATTTCGACCACCAAGATAACTAGCAAAAAGATCTACGAAATCAGGGGTTAAACCTATGTAACTGAGCATGTCACACAATAGAGTATGGTTAATTGTGTCGAAAGCCTTACTATAGTCGAGCAGGATTAAAGCTGTAACCATACCTCGGTCCGAAGCTCTGAATATATCGTCAGTAACAGAGGCAAGAGCTGTAGTACAACTATAACCTGGGCGGAAGCCTGATTGACATTCCGGAATAATTCTGTATTTTTCTAAATAATTTCTCAATTGAGTACCAATTACCCTCTCCAAAACTTTGGACAAAGTTGGAAGAATACTAATTGGCCGTAGATCTTTATATGCCTTAGGACAGGGGTGGCGAACCAATGGCACGCGTGCCATTGATGGCACGCAACAAAATAATTTGGGCACGACATTAATTAAGGAATTTAGGTGCCTAATTGAAACAATTTATATTTAACAATGAATTAAACATGAAGCTTCAAGAAAAAAACAATTATTGTTATGATAGATCTCATTCGTGCTTTCGAAGCTAAACTGCAAGTTTTCAGTAAAGATATTGTTACCAAAAACTACAAGTATTTCCCAAACTTGAAAAAAACCACCAGAGATTTGGATTTACACGAAAAACCAGATCAAGCAAAAGTCACTGCAGAGTTTAATTCGGTAATTAATTCTTCAATCAAAAAATTTTTATCGATATTTTCTCAGTTGAAAGAATTATCGAAAACACTGAAATTTATTATGTATCCTGATGTGACTTCACTTGATAAACTGAACTTGGCCAAACTTGATTGGTTGGAAATTGAAATGCAGCTGATTGATTTCCAGTCTAGTTTAATATGGATTAAAAAATGTATCGAAACAAAGCAAGAGTTGGAATTAAATGAAATAGAAAGACTATCTGTATCAGGTAATATGAGTAAAAATGCTAATATCAAATTTATGGAAACGTGAAATTCAATTCCAGACAGATTTAGCTGTCTGAAGAAGCTGGCTTTTGCTATCTTAACAATATTTCCATCTACCTATGCCTGTGAGTCATTATTTTTACATATGAATAACATTAGACTCGCTTAGAAGCCGTTTGTCAGCTTGCATTCTGCTAAAAGTAGCAAAGTATGAAGCTAGTATAAGTTACTTAGCATCTAATTTGCAACAGCAGGAGTTGCACTATTTTCTTCTTTCATTTAAATAAACATAACGTTACTATTGCTGTACAAAATGTATATTTTCGATTGCAAATAAAGAGTTTTAAGTTGATAGTATTTAGTGTTATTTTTTTCCTCATTAATTATTAATAAGATTGTTTGATGACACGTCCTGGCCTCATTAAACAATTTTTTAGAAAAAATGGCACGTAGATGAATAAAGGTTCGCCACCCCTGCCTTAGGATGTGCCGTTTTGGAAATCGGAATAACCATAGCATTCTTCCACACAGAGGGAAATTTATTAGCAGCTAGACAAGTATTTACTATATGAGTTACGTAAGGTAAGATTAGTGGACAGCAGCACTTAATAATATATGTATTAATACCATCTGTGCCCGTGCTATTACTTTTGAGTTTGCTAATGATTGATTCGATTAGTGATTGGTTAACAAAAGAAAATTTAAAAGTGATATTGTTGTCAAGTAATTTGTTATTTCTGTAGAATGCACTGAGTACAGCAGTATTGCTTTGGATTATTGGAATAGAATCAATGAAGTAGTTGTTGATTTTATTAGGATTAAGGAGTTCACCAGGTAAGTTGTGTTTGACCCCGCTCTCTATATTTAAAGACTTGAACTCTTTCCACATAGATTATATGCCAATTAATATTCTACTCGTACTTAGAAAACACCCTATATATTTGCTCTTCAATTAAACTATGGTATATAATATACTAGCAAGATGCTCGTTCTTTGTACGGATTACAAATGTTTGTTTTTTCTTCTAAATCTTAAATGAATTCTGGAGTGCCCCCTTCTCCACTTTACTCAATACGCTAAACTAACAAAGGCTAGGTAAAAAGGAAACAATATTCTTCACCTACCTCTGGAAATGTGCATGTAATTGTCATTCCCCTTGTATAGATTAATAAAACTATAGTTTTTTTTCTATAGCAGATGTTAAAGTGCTACTTTATCAACTCGGAATAGTAGATCAAGTAGCACTTTAACCTCAAGGGTGAATAAAGTAATATTAGAGTTGATAAAATAGCACTTGAACATCAAGGGTAGATAAAGTAGTTGAATTTTTAAATTTTTAATCTTGTTATCCTAGCTACCCAATCTAGCTACTGGGATTTTAAAATGTGATTGACTTTCCTTATTTTCTTTTGATATTGTTAAAGTTCTTGCCATAGAAAAAAATTGTATTATACACGACGATAAAGTTATTACTATCCACTCTTGAATCATTAACGTCTCGACTTCGTCTCGACATTAAACGATTCACTCGTGGATAAAATTTAACTTTATCGTCTTGTATAATAACATACTACGTATTAGTATAACAATGAGAGAAAACCAAAAATATATGTACTTATTAAAATAATGTTGTATTCATAGATTATACCAGGATACTCGTTTTTACCACTTGGGGGTAAAATTTTAGAAATCATCCCATTTTATTCTAAGAGATATTGAGATATTGGTGAAAACAGAGTTTACCCCTTTTCACCCCTTAAGAGTGGAATTTCGAAAAATTCTTTTTGCCTGTCTTATCTTGAAATGAACCCAGAGCGAAACAAAAATCATAATTTAACCCCCTACCCATTTTCAGTTTTATTGTTTTACCGCTTTAGGGGTGAAATTTAAAAAAACCTAAAACCCCTTTAAAAATTTGAAAAACACATCCATTCGAGATTAAGCCTGAACAGACCAAGGATGATAGGACTGGTAGTGCACTAACTGGAGATACCGAAGACACAAAAAGACTTTTTTCGAAAACTGTCATCAAATGTTGACATTTTCGTTAAGTTCTCAGTAAGCAAAGTGATTCTTTTTTGTCACTTAACTGCGAAATATTTTTATGTTCTAGAATGCAAAATTCTTTAGCGTTCTAGAACATAAAAGAAATGTCAAAAAATTTGTCATTTTTTAGGAACTTATTTGTGATTTTATTAATTAAGTAACCTACATTAGTTTTTTATTAAGTAATTTAAAATTTCAATAGATACTAATAACTATTATAAACTATTATAAACATGACTAATTTAAGTTGTACTACATGTAAATGGAAGGTGCCGATAATGCAGTCAGTTAAATTTATACGTCACTTTGACGTTTGTCAAACAATTCAGCAGGCCGTGGTTCAAACATAAATGAATCGTTTATGAAATATAAAATTGTCAATTAACGTTGACAGTTACCTTATTTAATTTTTTTTATTCTTATACTAGTTTTATTGCAGTTTTCGAAAAATCATTGTTTGCATCTGGAATGCGAAATACTTTTGCGTTCTCGAATGGGTATTTTGCCTCGCTAAAGCTCGGCAAAATAACTTCCATTCTTGAACGCAAAAGTAGCATTTCGCATTCTAGATACAAAAATAGCCATTTATTTGCCGACCCCCCGAACAAATATCTTATTAAATTCACCGGTATATAAAGCTTGTTCGATCTATAATAGCATTTCTGAAAGCGTCGACATATTTCTTTCACAATTCAAACTTTACAAAGTACAGCGTATCTCTCTACTTCATTTCAAGGTTGTCTCTGGAATCGGGATGCCCATCTAAATACTTAAATGCCTAAATATTGTTACGATCCTGAGGGCCGAGGGATGGATGAGTCGGCAGTCTTGGCGATTAATACGCGAGCGTTCCAGAACTTCTCGAGGCAGCTGCAGAAATATGAGTCACGGCGGTCGAATGCTCGGGAAGCGCCCTTACAGCCAGGTGCAACGGACACTCACGCTTTCAGGGACGCGCTCGAGGGCAACAAACGCGGATGCGTCACGCGGTTCCTAGAAAGGTCGAGCGTCCTCGCGATTAGTCTAGAAAGGAATTACCTGAAATATAAATACACGCCCGCATGAATAGCGGGCAGTTTGAATTCGGCAGCAAAACGCGTAAGAGCCATGTAGAGCTCCCACATAAATAAAAGCCCGTGTGTACATATAACTAATAGAAATAAATAAATATATAATCGTTAGTGTTTAAGAGTGATATAAATAAATGTGGTAATCCGTATGTAATAAGAAATAAATGTACCGATAGTTCGTTAGTGCCTGTATTAATTTGTAATCTGCTTGATAATTCTCGCATGTGCTTGTAAAGAATAATCGTAATAATTCATTGTTGTAAATAAATGTTTGAACCCATGTTTGTCGTATAATTTTAAATAGCCCGAACGTTAAAAACGTAACAATATAATAAAATAAAACCCATATATCATCAAGACACTTGTGTTCTTATTTTGCTTTTTTGCGTTTTGTATGTGTTATTTCTTTCTTTTCCCATCATCTTAAAAAAAATATTAATTTAAGGAATATTTAATGTACATATAGCGATCAGATTTGCCAAATTGTGTCAGTTGTGATCGTGGTTGTTTTCCTTTTGATGTTTTGATTTACCAGTGGTTCAGTTACTTTTATCATGATTTAAAAAGATACAGTGGTTAGGTTTGGCAGACCCGATTTGTTGTTAAGATTAACTTATTTATGTTTATAACTACATACGTTGTTTCTTAGGTGGTGAAGAGGTGACTTACCAGGTGTTCGCCCGCTTCAGAGTTAGGTCATACCAGTTTTGTCGGGGCCAAGTTCTGGAGCTGATGGATGTCCGAAAGTCATCTATGTAGATATCCGTATTTATATGTATTGCTGTGTTATTTACAGGCCACGAATTATTACAGCCTTTTAAGGTCAAACATTTTAATTTTGTTAGCAAATAGTACTAGGTTAAAACGATACGTTTCAAATTAAATAATGAATATAAACACTGCTGGCATGTGACTCAATGTGAAAGGATTATAACAGTAATTTAAACGTCAGTGGTCATAAACAAATACAATTTAATAGTTCTTAGCAAGGCCAAAGGGTTAGATTGTCATTAGCTAATACACAATAATGCAAATATAGTCTCAAATCAATCCATTAAACGAGCATTCGATTACACCAAAATTATAAATGGGCAAGTGCACGCAGGAGGTGCAATAAACCTGTGATATAGTGCGACAAGTGTATTTCCGGTGAACGGGTAATGCAGTGTGTGTGTGCCGTAATCCCACGTCGACATCAAGCTGGAAGGACCATCTGCACATAGAACTGCACAGGTTCCAGGCACTACAGCAGGCAGGGAAGCTGGACGACTCGAGCAACTGGTTCCGAACGCTCGGATGCAGACCGCAGGCCACAGGAGGACATGGGGTGTTGGAACGCAGGGCAGTAATATGGAGCAGTTCCAATCAAGGGCGAATTCTCCTGAAATAACAATAGCCACGTGTAATAGTTGGAAACATCAACAAAAGTTAATCATACCTGTGGCAACACTAAACACTTGAGTTAAACTGGGATATCAACACCAGGAACGAGTAGGGCCTAGGTGCCGTTGCAGGTGGCGTTCCTCCAAATGAATATAACAAGATCACCAGGTACCGTTGTTTGTCAGGAATCCAAACGCATCCGGACGGGGGTGTGTGTCAGCGGTCCTCCAAAACGTGTGCCAAGGGTGTATATTAGTTAGGGAGACCTGTACATATAATTAAGTTAGCGAAATGAGTAGATTTAATGTTTTAGTTATTTAATTAGTTACTTGGTTCATTTTTCCCGCTCTATTTTTGTGAGCGTGGCGTGCATAGAAAAGCCCGCGAAATTACACAATAGATACAGCATTTGTTAATGGAAGCTATTTCCTGCCATATATTCTAGTGACAAGCAATATTTCAAGATCCAGACAGTAACGAATCTTTGTCAAAATTTCCCGCCAATTTAAACGTGTTTGTAACGGCCATTTGACGCAAAACTGAACCTAATTGACCCAACGGAAAAAATTTGCGCCATGCGCCATGTGGCATGTTACGGTCCAATTAGAAAGGATTAGCCGAGTATGGGGGTTTCAACCCTTCTATATAAGCCTTTTCGCGCCCTTGAGGAGGGGCTTCGCTTGGCTTATCTGCTGATATGCGGGTTGTTATGTCATAAGCCGATGAATTTGTATAACGTTGTTGTTACTTGACAAGCGTTGAAAATAAAACGAGTGTTTTTTCTAAGCGTTGTTTGGTTTCTACACGAGTACTACTAGTCAAATCACCTTACCTGGTCGACGAGGGGTTCTAGCATCCTTAGGTGGACAGCATAACACGCGGGGAACACTAAAGAAGCACAAAACCGTTGCCGACACGCACCTAACACCTGTTGATGACATCTCGACCACGGCCGTAGGAAGTTGAATTCGCGCCGGCGCACAGCAGGGAGTCCAGGACCGTATTTCGCATTTGGTAACGTTCTCTGAGTTATTCTGCTGCATGAATTGCCCGAAAATTTTGGTTTTATTGCCGTTATAAAAGTGTAAGGAATGATTTGAGAAGTAGGATTAAATCAAAGCAATCGTCTCTTTGACCATCAAACCCTAGGAACCCGCGAAATAAGATCAATTAATCTGAATAAATTTCTATAACCCTGAGATTATTGCATTTCAAATTGAGTCACATGCAGATTAGTTAGTAAACAAATAAGAGCTGTTTGTGGTATCCCAAGGCTGTGCTTCGTAAGCTAAAATAAAAGTACAGGTAAGGTGTAAATTTCACTTAGGCATCCCCTTTTGCGCGAGGGCTTAATAAGCAATTAAGTAATTAGCGATTAAAGAAAAAGGGGGGTGTAAATTTAAGGGGTATCACGGCAGTATATTATTTTTTTTATATGCTGTGACCTATAATTGATTTCCTGTAACTGTTGGTCACAAATTAAATAAATAAATAAATAAATAAAAGAGATATTGAGGAATTTCTGAAAATACATTTTACCCCTTTTCGCCCCCTTAAGGATCGAATTTCAAAAAATCCCTTCTTAGCACTACCTTACATAACAAATTGAACCTTTCACCCAAATTTCAAGTTCTTAGTACCAGTGGCTACGGTCCTGCGTTGATTAGTCGGGGTGGTGACTTTCTTTTATACATATATACAGATTGGTGGTAAAAAATGAGAACATGGAGTTTGTATACTTTAAGACAGAAATACACATACAGTCTGTCCGCGGATTGAGTTCACATAAGGTGAATCGCTCCTGCTTGTTCTCAAACCAAAATTTTGAGAAAATCAATCAAAGTAATTAATATACTGGGTGTTTTCAGAATCGATTTTTAAAAAATGTCCAAGCGTAAACTACCTTTATTAGAAGAGATAGCAAAAAAAAGTATTAAGAAAAGTTTTTTAAAATTAGAAGTAATGGTAGACTCTCAATTTTCAGACAAATCGGCCTACTTTGATTTTTTATAATATTTTTTGGTTTTTTATACCAACATATTTTTTATCGTAACTGAAGGAGGCACTCTAACTGGTTCATAAACTAAGATGTTAAAAAAATAATGGAGTGCCTCCTACAGCTACGATAAAAGGAACGTTCGTATAAAAAATCCAAATAAAAATAAAAAACCAAAAAATATTTTTAAAAAATCAACGTAGGCCGATTTGTCTGAAAATTGCCGCTTGCTCCAGCCGTTTCGCAGACCACTCGCCGCCGTCACTGTGCTTCCAGCCGCTTCATCAAGCAGCTTCGCAGCCTCCAGGCCCCTCGCCGCCGTCGCTGTGCTTCCAGCCGCTTCCCCAAGCAGCTTCGCAGCCTCCAGGCCCCTCGCCGCCGTCGCTGTGCTTCCAGCCGCTTCCCCAAGCAGCTTCGCAGCCTCCAGGCCTCTCGCCGCCGTCGCTGTGCTTCCAGCCGCTTCCTCAAGCAGCTTTGCAGCCTCCAGGCTCCTCGCCTTCTCCGCGGTGCTTCCAGCCGCTTCGCAGCCTCCAGACCCCTCGCCTTCGCCGCGGTGTTACCAGCCGCTTCCTCCAGCCGCTTTGCAGCCTCCAGGCCCCTCGCCTTCGCCGCGGTGTTTCCAGCCGCTTCGCAGCCTTTAGGCCCCTCGCATCCGCCACTACCGACCCCAGGAAGATCACCGCCGCCGTAACACGACCCCCACCGTCCCGTGATCCTGAGCTCGATAACATGCCACCAAAGTAAGCCATCCGCCAAGCTACTTTCCGGACCGCTTTCAGGAAGACACGTCGCAAAACCTTCAACCGCCCCAAAGGTACGGCGTATCCTGACCGAGGTTTCTTTTTTTCTCCTTTAGCACCCAAGCGTTATTACAATGACTGTTCGCGCCATCACCACCCAGCTCCCCCGTGTCCCCATTAATCCGGGAGGCTCGTCGGCGTCGACGCTCACGAGTCGTCCAGAAAACAGGACCACCCCGGGTTGCCGCCCCCAGAGAAACGCCGCCCCTCAGCCGCCCCCGCACGACCGATCCGGAGAATACGCCCACGAGATCCGAGGTCGACGAAGCCGGCACCCCGGAAGGCCTCCCGTGGCTCCGCCCCCAGCAGGTAAAAAGAACATTAGTCGCCATTGTTTAACCGTCGCCACACCCTCAAGTGAGAGGCCTGTAGCGAGTCGGGTTACCTTGTTTAAATTTTGTTTCGGAACTTCTGCTTGCTGATTTTGGCAGCACTGAAATTTTTGAAATTTGTAACACTTTCTTGTAAAAAAATAATCTCCAAAATTTAATTTTTGTGCATATACTTCAGTTCCAATAGAACAAAAACGAAAGAGAAATTTATTACTGAAAAGGGAAAAAAGGACTATAGTTAATTATTACAAGGAAAAACTTTTGACACATGTAACATAACCAAACTTTAAATATTACTAGAAATTACTAGATCCGAAACACATTCCCAAAAAACTGTAATTTCCAGAAACACTCAGCAAATATTAAAAAAAGTTGACATTGACAGTTCACGAGAGTTTTGTGAATAGATAATATATACCGGGTATCCGTTCTCAAACTCGAACATAGGAATTTAACATTGCATTGAAAGTTTTTGCTGACTGCTGCTCGCCAATTCAACTTACAGGAAAGGTAATGGTAACAATAGAAAGATAAAATTATTGCACGTCAAATTATAGTAATAATAATAATATTCACTGATATATTATAGAAATAATGGCAAAATACCTAAAAATAAAATGCACAATGTTGAGTGCCTATGTTCGACTTTGAGAGTGGACACCCAGTATGTGTATAAATATAAAGTACGATAAAAAAATAGTGAGTCAGAGTTTTTAGAATGTCACATTGAAATAAGTAGCTCCCCCCCCCATTTTAAAATGACCGCCGAACAAAAATTGAAGATTTTATGTCCCAAAATAAAACACAAATTTCGATAAATGCTTTAGAGATGTTTGTTACTGCTTAATAGTTATTTACGTACTAAGGGCATTATGAAGACGTTTTGCCGTCCACGAGCGAGAAGCATAAATATCTATCAAGTAATGCCCATGGTGCATACAAAATTTTATGACTTACTAAAATAACTAAAAAAATGAGGTGTGTGTTAGAGTGCGAATCGCCCAGCTCATTGCGCCGGCACTGTACTCTTTGTTGCACTTGCGGACGCGTCGATTGCAGAGGTTCATCAATCGTACTTCGCGCACATGTTTTGTGCTCTCGACCCATTGCTTGATGTTTGTTATTGACATTGTGCATTATATTTCGTTTGTACTTATTAAATATATGTTTTGTTGGTCGCAAGGGCCTGGGTTTTATTAACCCTAATAGGTTATCGACATTTTTCGTTAGTTCTTGTTATCGTTCTGTTGCGGCTGTTTCATCGGGAATAAATGCGTGCTACTCATTTGGATAGAATTGAAACCCTCAATAAGGAAAACTATGACTCGTGGAAAATGCAAATCGAAGCACTACTGGTAAAAAAATACGCATGGGCTTTCGTAAGTGGCGAATCTACAAAACCCAGTGAAGCCGATTCGGCTGCGGGGGTCATTGCTTGGGAGAAAAGCGACAACAAAGCGAAATCAGATATTATATTGGCAATTAGCCCATCTGAATTAAAGCAAGTGAAAGGTTGTGTGTCGTCCAGGGATGTTTGATTAAAGTTGGAAAGCATATATCAGTCGAAAGGTCCAGTTAGAAAAGCTACATTGTTGAAACAGCTGACTTTGCAACGTATGCAGGAATCTGATGCCGTACAAGAACATATCAACAAGTTTTTCGACGCCGTTGATAAACTTAATGAAATGGATGTGGAAATTAATCCTAACCTGTTGGCGATTATGTTACTGTACAGTTTGTCTAATAGTTTCGAGAATTTTAGATGTGCAATAGAATCTCGCGACGAGTTGCCATCACCTGACGTTCTACGTGTGAAGATTATTGAAGAAAGCAATGCAAGAAAATCCGAAGTGCAACGTACTCGCAGAATGCATTGTTTACAAATAATAATGCGAATTGGTGGCGCAAGAAGCCGAAAAAAGCTGAAAATATAGGAAATAGTGTTAACTGTAATTCGTGTTCGAGACAATAACGCAATTTTTAAATATCGTTGTCACAAGTGCAGAGAAATAGGACATAAGGCCGCTGACTGCAAGAATAAAGACTATAGTCGTGCTTCCGCGAATAATGCTGAAGATGTTTGTCTGAGCGCGTCGGAATGCCTATATTCGAACGGTGTTAGCAAGAAGACAATGTGGTGTTTGGACAGTGGTGTAACGACGTCTTACCCATTGGCGTAACTAGGATTTTTGGCTGGGGAGGGCCAGGCCCCCAATCAACCATCGTCTATACCTATGAAGACATGAATTTACGTTGATATATAACTTTTTAGGATAAATTTATTTGCTTATTTTTTGATGCTGTATTACGAAGACAACCCCATAAATTTCTGCAATCTAATAAAACAAAGATGTGTAGTCAACATTTGTTGTTATTATTGTTTCACAAAATGTTTGCCCTTAAACTCGAAACATTTACGCATTCGATAACACTAATTTTCAAAACAAATTCCACTCTTCTTAAGTCACTTGAGAAACAAAGTTTTTGAAGCTTTCCACGGCATTTTTGAGAGTTCCAAATCGCACACCACGCATTTTATCCTGGAATGGAGGAAGGTGCTAGGTCGGGACTGTATGAGGATAACATAGCAATATTAACCCGGAAGTCTCTAATAAACATTATTTTGTTTGATGTGCGGTATGACTAGAAGCATTGTCATGGTGCAGAAAGATCTCACTTCTTAGTACCCTAACCCAGCTTTTTGAATAACGTCTGGCAGTCATACTGTTGTGTGCAATTCTGCGGTAACCGTACATTTATTTTCAAGCACAACAGTTGTGATAGGTTCTATGAAAGGAAGCAAGTAATCATTTTTTACCAACTCTTCGAGATGGCTTCACTAAAACTAGGTTAGGATCTGTTGGAAACACACATTGTGCAGACTGCCGCTTAGATTCGGGTTCAAATGCATATATCCAGCTTTTGTCACCAGTTATAATGTAAACTGCTTTAAATCTACCTTCATCATAGTTCTTATACCATTCTACATGCCGTTGTTGTGTTTCTGTTAAACTGTGTGGTATCCACCCACAACATACTTTTATTACACCCAAATGATTATGTAAAATCTTGTTTATTGCAGTCATGCCAATGTCCAAGATGTTTTCAATAATTCTATATGTGACTCGATTGTCCTCCTGAATCATTCTTCGCACAGCGTCTATGTTAATTTAACGAACTGAAATTGGTCCTCCTTCGCGAAAATCATCGCTAACTGAAAATCGTTACAATTTAAATTCATTAAACCAGCAATGCGAAGGCGCTTGGTCACCAAAAGTAACACGAAGTCATGTAAAGCGTTTGTTCGGAGATGGGATTTATAAAGGTACTAGCTGAAACCCGCGGCAAATGCCGCATTTAAAATCTAGGACGATATTTTCAAATGGAAAGTTCCTGGAAAGGGAACGCTCGCCTCTGGAGAGCGTTTTATGGACATTCTTGGATAGCCTCCGGGCAACTTTCTTTCATATTGGATACGGCCAATACTGCTGAATTGAATAGTGTCTTCTTTTTCTGTTCAGTATTAAATGGTAAATGGTACAGTACACGCAAGCATGAAAGATAAGCGATACCAAAGAGCATATGTTGAGGTAAGATACATTTTAGCTTAAAAAGTATAATTATTTAAAATACTGATTGCTGCTTCAGATGGATTCTAAGCAGTAACGAATACTAAGTATATATTTTTACTTTGTAGATCTTCCTCGATGAAGACAAAAACATAACCTCAACTTCTTGCACATGTCCTCGTGGACAAGTTTCATGTCACCATGTTGCTGCACTGGCACTATTTGCCCATTATAATATATCAGTTACGGACCAGTCATGTAGCTGGTCAGTGCGTAAACAATCTAAAGCACTTGATGAAAACTTGAAAACAATCGATGAATTGTTTTTGCCGTCTAAGGAATATTGAGCTTCAAAGAGAAGTGTTACCAAGAAAGTGATCGAAACGCTTAGAGAAAAATTGGCTTCGTTTGGAGGGCTGGTAGGATTCAGTTGGCTTCTAGCACCTAAACTTACTGCACAGGAAGATATTATTGTTCCGCAGATTAGTTATATAATTTTCTTCGCAGAATATCAAAATATATCTGAAAAAATTAGTTATTTTGAACAAAAAGTGAATGTTTCTCAAGACCAAGTAATAACTATATTTGAGAAAACCATAGGGCAGTAAAAAATCCCTTGTGATTAATTATTCGCAGGTTTCGTTTAACAGCCAGTTTGTTCGGTACGGTGCTAGCAGCTTGCAAAAGAAATCGTTACTCTGCATCGCTTTTCAAAAAACTAACAGGTTTGCTTTGCAAAATATTTTTCACATTTTTCATAAAGTTCTGTTATTATGCAGGAACATATAACTTAGATGGAGTAAAGGCCATTCGGTGAGGGGCGAGAACATGAAAATAATGCAATTGAAACATTTGGGGCAGCAACTGGACTTTCTGTGACATCTGCTGGACTATGGCTCCATCAGTTTGGATACCTTGGGGCCATCCCAGATGGCCTTGTAGGAAGAGCTTGTGGAAGTTAAATGTCCATTTAAATATCGCAATTCCAACTTGATGGAATCACATGATAAAGGCTATATTTGTTCTTACGATAAGGTACTGCAACAGTTTGGGGTAAATGAAAACCATGAATATTTTCACCAAATACAGGGTGCATTGCACTTGTTAGTACATAAAAAGAAATGCTATCTAGTTATCTGGTATGCGTAAAGCTGAAAGACATTTCCAGCTTCTCTAATTTCTTTGTAGCAATGTCCAAACGGCTGCTTCAATAGCATGTTTTCAGCTTCGGTTAAGACACTGCTGCTTGTGTCATTGGGTGCGTTCAGCCGGCATAGCGCTGAGGTAGCGACTGCGTTGAACGCTTCGCTGACCGACAGCGCTTCGGTTTCGCTTCTGCAGCAGTCGCCATTTTTGGGAGCGAATTTATTTTCGCTCCATTGTCGCTTCATTTCCGCTTGACCACTCAGCAGAACACGGTGTTTGGGCTAATTTGTAAATATAACCTAGAAAGGCGCGAAAATCATGGTTTCTGAAACGACCCTGCTGCAGTTTAATGTTAACGGAGAAACTGTAGCGGCGGAAGTCCCATCACATATGGTACAAGCTATTTTTGATGGTATGTATTGCTTCTTAATATTACTAGAATTTCGTTCGAACTAAGTTACATTTCCATTGAATCTTTTGAAACTACCTACTGTTGATTAAATTAAGTCTAAGATTTTATTTTTCTTATCGACGAGACGATCAAGAATGATGTTATAAATCAAATTATGCAGCAACGCATGGTACCGGAAAGAACAGATGAGCCTGCAAACGATTCAGCTGCAGAGCGGTTTGTTTGGTCACAGAAATCGACCATGTTGTTGATTGAGCACTACCGCTCAGAATGCTGCAACTTCAGAAACCCCAAAATGAAAAATACTCTGTTGTGGGGGAGAATTGCCGAAAATATGAAAAAAAATTGTTACCATGTGACACCGGACATGTGTGACAGAAAATTTAGAAATTTGAAGAGCACTTATAAAGGAATAAAAGATACCAAAAGAAAAACTGGCAGAGGTAGAGAAACTTGGGAATATTTCGACGTGATGGATGACCTGCTTCATACTGATGCCACCATTAATCCTCCACACTTAATATCGTCCATTCCACAACCTAAGCTTCCCTTATCTGTGCTAAACCAGCCCTCTACATCTACTCAGTCGTCCTTAATCCCAGCATATATACCTGCACCCTCTTCGTCAGCTTTGCCACCCCCAATACCTTCAAATTCATCATCCCTTGCCTCTTCAACATCGAATTCTTCATCACCAACTCCACCCGTGGAATCGTTATTAAGCCTGTCATCCACACCGTCTAGAATTCCCAGTTTGAATACTGCTGCCAGTGATACTCGAGGTACCAAACGTAAAAATAGAGAGTTAGAAGAATTTCGAAAGCAAATGCTGCTCTCCGAAGAGCAGAAAATTAGAGAGCTGCAAGAAATTAAAAATGTGTACAAGAAGCAACTCCAAACGCAAAAGGAGCGAAATGATATTTTGCGACAACTGTTAGAGTTAGTTAAAAATACAAATAAAAATAATTAGTTTTAAAATTGTATCATTATTTTATGTATAATTATATTTAAATGTATATATTTTTTTATTTGATTCACTTAATATTGTAATGAGTAAGAAGTTTTGTAATAAATATATTTTGACATCGGTGTATAGTCTGATTTTTTATTAGACAGGGAGTTTATTATATCGCGCAATATGTGTAAATGCGTTTATTTTAAAATGCAATATGGAAACGTTACTGAGTATGTAAAAACATAATATATTGTACGGGGGAAGGAATTCTGTTGATCAAATAGTAGAAAGACTTCAGTTTACAGCAAGTATGTGGGTTATTACATGCCCTGTTCTTTCTCATGCTTCTTTTTCAATAAAATTACGGTTCATATATTGCATTTTAAAATAAACGCATTTACACATGGCATGGCGTAACAATATTCACCGTAGTATTTTGATGGTTTTTGATCTGGTGTTTTAGCATTTATTGCATTGTACAGGGTCCGGTAATGAAACGGGAAGATTTCGTAAATAATTTTATTGTTGCAAAATTATTTTTTTTATAATTATGAATACATTAATGGGAAATAAAAGAGTAGCCATTTGATTGACAATGTTAAAAAAAAATTTTTTGTATACTACATCTGCCAAATATCCTCCGTTGACATTTATGCATTCTTGGGAGTCGAGCCTGAAAGTTTTGCATCACTCTTGGTGGGGTTACCTAAAAACAAAAGTGTTTGCAACTGATCCACCCAGGACAATCCCGGTCCTCAAACAACGAATTCGTGACGAGATTGCAACAATACCTGTTGATATGCTGCGAAGAGTGATGCAAAACTTTCAGGCTCGACTCCAAGAATGCATAAATTTAATGTCAACGGAGGACATTTGGCAGATGTAGTATTCAAAAAAAATTTTTTTAACATTGTAAATCAAATGGCTACTCTTTTATTTCCCATTAATGTATTAATAATTATAAAAAAAATAATTTTTCAACAATAAAAGTATTTACGAAATCTTGCCGTTTGCCGGACCCTGCATGTAACCCTTTTCAAAGTTGTTAATTAAAATGCCGAGAGAAGATATCTAAAAAGGATGCCTAATTGTTTTGTAATTCTGCTGCTGCATGAATGACCCTTTGACTATGTTTACACTTACACAACAAAAACATGCTAATTTTATAAAATATATTTACAAAATATCAACTACATATATATATACAGGCTGATTTTTTTATCGTGTAACAACTTGTAGGCAACCCATTATGCAGAAGCATGCATTATGTATGCTTCTGCATAATGGGTTGCTTATAAGTTGTTACATGATAAAAAAATCAGCCTGTATACAGTATGTCCCCGGATTGAGTTTACAATAGGTATGATTGACCAAAAATTTTCGAATTGGAATTTCATATTTTGGGATTCCGCCCTGCTTGGTGTGAAACGAATTTTAAGAATATTTTCAGTTTTTGAAAAACAAGTAGGCCTTGACAAGGAAGCGAAAAATATTTTATTTTCAGGTAAACTACCCTTTTTGTTCATGATACGGCAAAATTTAATTAAGAAAAGTTGTTGATAATGATAAATTATGACCCTATACCAAATTTCAGAACGATTTGTCGACTTATAAAAAACTGTTAGTTTTTAGAAAATTGTATTTTATTGTCAGGTAAACTACCCTTTTTGTTCATAATACGGAAAAATTGTATTAAGAAAAGTTGTTTATAATCATAAATTATGGCCCTATAACAAATTTCAGAAAGCTCTGTCGACTTAGATTAAACCGTCATTTTTAATAAATGCAATTTGTTTAATCTAAAAAATAACGGTTTAATCTAAGTCGCAAGATCTTTCTGAAATTTTGTATAGGATCATAATTTCTCATTGTAAACAACTTTTCTTAATACAATTTTGCCGTATCATAAACAAAAAGGGTAGTTTACCTGACAATAAAATATTTTTCGCTTCCTTGTCAAGGCCTACTTGTTTTTCAAAAACTGAAAATATTCTTAAAATTCGTTTCACACCAAGCAGGGCGGAATCCCAAAATATGAAATTCCAATTCGAAAATTTTTGGTCAATCATACCTATTGTAAACTCAATCCGGGGACATACTGTATATATACATATTTACAATTTATCGTACATTTAAATATTTGCCACTTTTAAAAAAAAATGGCCTGTATCCCTAAATGGCACCATTACATTTTTCATTAATGGATATGCACTATCACCAAGGAATCAACGGCGTTGAGCTGGGGCTTTTATAGGGATGTGGCAACCGTCTATAGCCCCCACAATTCCAGGAAAGCCTGTTCGTGCATGAAATGTGTTGGCTGTCATAATCGCCTGCTCGTTAGTAGGCCATCGTATTTTTTGTGGCAGCATTTGCAACAAAATATTGCAAATTTGATAAAAAATTAGATGACCGGTGCCTTTCGACATTCCAAACCGATCGCAGCATGCCAAATACGATTCCGGTTTAGCCAACATCCATATGGTAAACAGAGTCTTTTTTCCAAGATCGATTCTGCCTTCGATGTCTACTCTATTGCCTATGTCCACCACAAGCATCTGAAATAAACAAATAATTGTAAAATGTTTATAAATACCTAATTACATGCATTTCATATATACAAATTAATACAGTTGCACTGTATTTTTTAAGTAAGCAAAATTGTACTAATATTGCTAGATAGATACCTCCATAACATTTCTGGACATTCTAAAATGTTCACAAAACTCCTGCGGTGAATAACGTGGTACCACTTCCTCAAAGTAGTTGACATTATGAACAGCCTCATCATTCTTTTCTGCGTCCAAATCAATCAACTGCAATAAGTTTCCGTTATTTTCTAACAACGGCATTAATTGCACTAATGGATTAAATCAG